>VMBQ01002583.1:88413-127433 GCA_007657795.1 Dreissena rostriformis | reverse complement strand
CATGGTAGGCGTAAACTGTGTTAGTTCATGGTAGGCGTAAACTGTGTTAGTTCATGGTAGGCGTAAACTGTGTTTGTTCATACTACAGGATCAAACGATAAAGGCAGATAAACCTGGAGGGTTTTGTGTTATACTGAATTGTCAACTCGAAGATTCATGAACACAATGTCAAATGAATATTCGACACATTTCGGTAAAAATATCCATAAATATAGTTTTAAAGTGGCGTTGTTATCAATCAATTAATAACACTAATTGCACCAAGCCGTATTTCATTTTTGATAAGGAGTACTAAATAAAACAAACAAAGTGACAATTTAATAACAAATGTTCTTAGGAAAAGGAATGTTTAGTGTTAGTTGGGTAACCAACAATATATATATTACCTCCGCCCAGCATTACATACCAAAATAAGAATCTACATAGTTTTTAGCTTCATTAACGTTTAATGTATGTCATAACGTACGAAGCTCTTATTAGAATCGACCCGACGGGGTTCCATGTAACGGTGGTCGCTTGGTTAACGCCGATATTCTGCCAGGTAGATCCGTTGTTCGAGCTGTACTGGACTCCCAGCCCGGGGTATGTTGTGGTCACCGTGACTTTGTCAGATGAAACCCTGTGAAATGATACTTGCTGTGGTAACCATGTAAAAATAAAATAATTAACAAAAAATCACTGGGACGATTGGATTTATCACATAATCGTGTAAAATCAAACGAAACCACCAGTTTGCATTAATTTGTTGTTGATTCACTACTGCATACATTAAACTTAACATGGTCTTATACCAATCACAGGCATTCGGCATAAGTTGGTACCCCACCCTCCAAAAAAAAAAGTTAGTAGAATTTTGTATTTTTTTTTTTTTTTAATTATCTATTTGTTATACAAAATAACAACAACAAAAACAGTTAATCGATTTATTTATTTTTAATCGTATTAAGTATATTTATATATAAGTAATAAAACAAATCGACTAACTTTTTTGTTATTTTATTTAACAAATAGATCGTTTAAAGAAAAAAAATCCACTTACTTTTTTTTGGAAGGCGGGGGTACCAACTTATGCCGAATGCCTGTGATGCCAATAATGACGTTGTAGGTCAATCTTGAACTCATGTGACTGCGTATTAACTTTTCCGGTTGCAAAGATACCGCAATCATTCCGTGCGAAACTTCTCCATTTTAAATGTGTGCAACTGTATCTCTCTCATTTTCAACAAGACGGGCATACTGCATGTGCGTAAAGTGTCGTCCCAGATTAGCCTGTGAAATCCGCACAGGCTAATCAGGGACGACACTTTCCGCCTAAACTGGATTTTCGCTTAGAAGAGACATCATTTAAACGAAAACTTCCATAAAAGCGGAAATTGTCGTTCCTGATTAGCCTGTGCGGACTGAACAGGCTTATCTGGGAGGACACTTTACGCACATGCATTATGCCCAGTTTTCTCAGAACACGACACAAATGGTGTCACCATTTTCACTGACCTTGCATACACAAATCAAAACGCTGATGGCATTGGAAAATTATTGGCAAGAAATGTATACCGTCTTTTTAGTCTACGTTTTGCTAACGACAAACAAATACAAGAAAAACAACACATATGACTAGTTTGAAAAGTAGAACGAAGTATGTATTCCCGGTAACCGTTTTTGCATTGATAAAACGTAAAACGAGTGGTGCTGCCGTTTTGGGCGATAAATCATGATTCACATTGTTGCGCAGTTTTCTCCCTTTGATAGAAATTAGCTATGTGCTGAATATTTTGTTTAAACTCAGGTTTAAACATAAAGAATGATACGTCCTTATGTTGGTTATTTGTAAATACTTTTAAACGAGTGATCGAAATCATAAATATAAAAATGTAACATTCTCACTGTTTATGCCTGATGTACGGAATACTGTTAGGCCCATCCTGGTTACACATTAAAATCCAGAGGGCGAGAATGCGAGAACGCGATAGTACGATGGCGCCAATGCGACGATACGATGACGACAGTGCGACAATACGATGGCGACAGTGCGATAGTACGATGGCGACAATGCGAGAACGCGATAGTACGATGGCGACAATGCGACAATACGATGACGACAGTGCGACAATCCGATGGCGACAATGCGATAGTACGATGGCGACAATGCGATGATACGATGGCGACAGTACGATATGACTATCGCATTGTCGCTATCGTACTATCGCACTGTCGCCATCGTATTGTCGCACTGTCACATTGTCGTCATCGTACTATCGCGTGGTCGCATTGTCGCCATCGTACTATCGCATTGTCGCCATCGTATTGTCGCACTGTCGTCATCGTATGGTCGCCTTGTCGCCATCGTACTATCGCGTTGTCGCATTCTGGCCCTCTGGATTTTAATGTGTAACCACGATGGCCCTTACGGTATTCCGTACTGATGTCTAGGAAAAATGTTAACAATTATTCATAGATTACAGTAAAGTTTTGACAAACTCATGTGAACAATTCTTCTTTGAACGGGCCTTTAAGGTTTTTAACAGTACAATAATACATATACATGTATTTTAACGGCTAGTTAATCGAAACCCGTCCCGGGATTAATAGATGATATACAAGTCAATTTACTCACATAGATACTTCTATGATTTTAAACATTAGGTAAAGTGTAACGTATGGCCCGAGTTTTGGGTTTAAAGTAAAGCTCCGGAAAATTTATTGATATGAAAACGAATCGTATAATTTCCCTCAAGCTACCTGGCTTTATGATAAAGACATTGATACATTCTTATAAATTCTTTAAATCAGTTTCCATTTTTAGGTACCGGAGTGTGATCCAGCATCCTATCTTATTCATTTTATAGACTCAAGAAACTTGGGACGAATGTTGAATTATAGCTGCAATTTCCAGCTATGTATTCTTTAATGAAAGGCATTTAATTTTGGAGTGGTCAGGTGCTGTGGTGGGAAAGCGGAGTACCCGGAGAAAGCCCCACCGGTCCGTTATTGTGACCACTAACCAAGCTCACATGAGACGGGACGTTGAGTGAAACTTGGGCGCGATGACGCGTCGCGAATTTGAATTTCAGAGTGATTGCGGTGGAACGACGGCTGAAGGCCATGTACCAGGTCCGACTGCAGCGATGTAAAGACCGATATTCGGCCGATATGCAAATATATATCGTCCCGATATTGTGCCGATATAAAATGGTTGCTGGGTGTGTAAGAGCGTAGCCAACTGACGTCATATACAGCTATGTTAGGGACGGTATAACGTACGACGTACACGACACTGTTTGACTGTATTTAAGATTTAAATTGAAACCAATCGTGAGCAAAAAAAATCTGCATTTGCAAAGCTTGAACAATATTATATTAACTGTACTCATCGGTTTTGTTATTATATAAGATACAGTCAGCCAAATGCACAAAACGATGAATGTACTTATAAGCCATGCAAAACGTAACTATAGCTTTATCGAGTTATTATTGTTGTGGCGGTTCGTATATTAAAGTCGTTTCCTTTACAAGAATGTATTTATATTCTAAGTGGCAAGATTTAACCCATTTTTGCCTAGCGTCTAGAAAAAAGGCCTTGGCAAACAGCGTAGGGTCTGCGCTGTTTGATTAAAGGAATTTATGTAAGAAATATTCTAAATATAGAAATAAATATACTAATCATCCCTAATTTTGGAAATAAATTGATCCAATTTAGAAGGATGGGAGAGTCCACTAGGCATAAATGGGTTAAGTCGCCAGATTTAGTGCTCAATGACATGAACATGAAATAAAAGCTCCTTTAAAATAAACTACATTTTATCTGATACACAAAACACTTGCTTTTTGAAAGGTATTCACAAGGTAGTCAGAAAACCAGGTCTATCAAAGTACAAATAAACACCTTAAAAGTTTATTCGCCTTAAAGGTACAAAATCAGTAAATCGAAACGACCGACACGGAACGTGAACTTGTATTGCTTACACATTTATAGCCCCGGGATCCGCTCATTAATCTTGTTAAAATATGTGAAAACAGTGTATTTTCGTGTTTTATTGCTAGGTTGTATTACATGTAGGCACGCCGGGTATGCGGATACTTTCATGACGGATGACACTTCAATGACCGAGAACAACAAAAGCCACGCGCGAGAGGCGAATTCTTCAGCTTTTTTGCATTTATGTTCTGTTCATTTGGCTTTCAGACACGGAACATTGTTTAGGTGATAAATTGTATAGCACTTCGTATTTCGAAGAAAGAAATTCGCGGTAAAAAGGTGAATTAAAAAAAAAACGATACAATTCCATCGATAATCAGCATGAATTGGATGATCAGTACATATTTTAACAAAATAAAGATGCTTGAAAATAGATCAAGAACGTAATTACTATTCGAAATAAAAGACCAATATGTTCATAAATGTTACAACAGGTTAAATTTTTAGTTAACTGTTAACTAACGTATTTGAGGAAATTCAAATGTTTTGAGAGTAGCATACACGTTTTTCATGTGCACTTCGTTTACCGATCATCTCAATTACAATGGCACTTTCATTCCCGATTACTGGACACTTTTTTCCAGATATAACACACTCTTTTTAGTGAATCAAAAATGCAGAAATCGCTGTGGAATACTGTTATAGTAAGCAGGCAATAAATAAAAATGTATGTACTTACGTAAATTAAAAACAAATTACCGAAACATTTTCTTATCCCTTTGGAATATGATTATGATTTTGTATAAATGTGAAAGATAAATGTGAAACAAATGCGACATGTCTGATGAGGCGATTGATTTGAGCAAATTGTTCAATACAGCTATAACATAATCGTTTGAGTTAAAGTTCTTCTTTTAATGTAAAAAAGTCTTTGCAAATAATACAGACACATACCACATTTCATATTATCGAATGTATGTCATGCTCTATACGTAAAAAAACATTTCTATGAAGTTTGAATTTATTTATAATACGGAATATACGCACACATTCCTCGTTTGAATTTTGACATTTAAGAGCAGATTACCGTAACCACGTGTTGATTATGATATTTACCTATATACCATATAAGTATATTCAAAGTTTAAAGTGCAGTCTTGGTTTATTAAATGCTGTTTACCTTAGTTTTTACCTACTATATTGTGATTTATTTGTTAAATTGCTCAGTAGACGATGGTCATCGGTCATATTATTTCATAATTGTATGTTACTATTTGTGATCAACATTCACTGATTGGTTTTAGATGGTTCGTTTTTAAAAGTTGCTCATACAGCACCTGTGTTTATTTCAAATGAAGACAGTAATCGAGGGTCATTGGATGTCGTCAATTTATAATTGTAATCCTTTAAACGTGTTCATTGTTAAAGTAAAGCAAAATTCGCTGTAACATTTTTTTCATTTCTTCTCATCAGATGTATAATATAACTTATGATCACTTACAGAATAATACATATTGCGTTTAGGCACATAATTTTTTTTAAATGACAAGACATTTGCGTTATTTTCTTTAATATATGTAAACATTTAGTTTGAAAAACTTAAGGTTAATTGCTCATCATCAGCATGTTCTCACACTTTCATAATATTCTCTGAAATTATGTGTCAAATGCAAAATGTTGTTTTACGTATTAAGATTTATAATAATGTTAAAAAAGAACAACACACTAAAATCATAATTGGACCATTCCATGCTAAAAAGGGGAATATTGACATCTGCATAAAGTGCCGTCAATGATCAGCCTCCGCACAGGCTAATCCAGATGGCCACTTTCCACTTCCAATGCAGTTTCGTTAAGGACATGCCTTCTTGAAACGACAATACCATTAAGACGGAAGGTGGCGCCCCGTTCTTAGTGCATAGGCTGATCCGGGATGGCACTTTACGTATAGATTTACACAGAGGTATCCGATTATTTCATGGAGCGGCCCATAAACATAATAAAAATAACAAAAATAGAGCACTTCAAAATTGCGTACAACATCTTACACTCAAAGAACAAGTATATGGAAAATCAGAGTAGCACACCGAAGGGTAAACGTAACTCTAAATGAACTTTATGTATACTTACATTCGTCTTGTGTGGTTTAACGCGACATTCAGATTTATTACTATAACTTGTGCATTTCATGTGTGGTTTTGCATCGAATAAACACAGTACGTAGCCATACCTAATATGGCGAAGCCATGAGTTAAAGTATTGCGTTTGACAAAAAGCAATAACATACATAAATGCATTTCAGGTAGAAGATAAAACTTGGTTATCAGAGTGCCCAATTTGTTGAAAGTCTCCGTGATCCGAAGTGCCCTTTGTCGGTAATAGAAGTGCCTGCATCTTTATGTATACCACCTATTAAAACATGGTCTATCTTTGTTTATATTTCATTGAATACTATCAAAATTTCAGTATTTGAAGCGCAGTGATTACTCTACATGATTGAATAGCAAACAATTTCTTGCAATATTTCTAAGTCGTTTTATTTTGTTCAAATGTTTACTGTTCTATTTTTGGGGCCAATATGAACCATTTTCCGTGAAATTTTGTCTTCCCAAAACAAAAGGATTCACCGTTTATCAACTCGACCAATTGTCTTGTCTTCAAAACTAATCTTTAGGATATAACTTATAAAAAACTGAGCTACTTTCATCTCGCGCGTGACGTTTGTTGTTCTCTGTTATGGAAGTGCCATCCGCCATCAGAGTATCCGCATACCCGGCGTGATGTAGGTCCCTGTGAATTAGCTTGTCGCTAATTTAGGTCTATATTAAAAGTTATATCATCACGAGAAAATATTGAGTTTATCTTTGAATAATTGAATATTATAATTAGTGGTAATAGTGAATCATTTACCGGTTAGTTTCTTTTCACGTTTTGGTAAATTGTCAAAATTGAAAAAATATGTTTCAGATTTGCGAATGATCGTTGTAATTATGATATTTGCGAGGAAACAGTAATACTGAGCATTTACCATGCTCTAAAATATCCATGATATGCATATTATGGCGATTTAAAACCCTGAAAATTATAAAGCGTTACAAACGCGAAACGATTATATATTTTTTTAGAGTTCTTATGTTATCGTTATATTTTGTGCCATTAAGAGGATTGCTTATATAATGTAAACAAATACACCGCTCACTGTATGGGCTTGGGTGGCCTAGTGGTTTAACAGCTCGACTTTTACCTCAAGGGTCAGTGGTTCAAGTCGACAATACTGATCATAAAGCCATGACGTCACGGTGTATGTATACAATGGTTTTGCGCATAATTTAAACCTGAAACCATTAAGAAAAAAGAGGAAATCGATTGAAAAGTGCATTGAACGTTGGACGAGTGGCTGTTTTATGAAGCTCAAAATAAGTAAGTTCTCCCCGATACGCGTTTCTGATGTTCCACCCTGAATTGGCGTTGGCTTCCGTCGACACAGCTTAAACATCAATAATACAAGCTGTCGGGATTATGTAAGAAACTATATTACCTTGCTCCCGGCGGAGGAATACGATATTGAACACCCTTTTGTTCTAATCGCAGGAACTCCTTTTCTCCGAGCGCTTTTGCGAAAGTAAGCCAATCACTACGTGACGATGCGCCCGTCTGCTCAAATGGCGCCTTGTGCCACGCTCGTTCCGCGAGCGCCAGAAGGCGCGGGAAGATCATGTAGTCCATGTTTTCGCTCATGCGTAATTTCTCGCTCATTATTGCGCCCTGTATACCTGGAAAGAACATGTACACACGCCTGAAGTAAAAGTTGGTGATTTTGCGGTTATTTACAGGTGTATGTACTTAAACAATAAATACGCATGAATTTTAGTTTCACTTCACAAATGTGACCGCCATATTTTGGTTATTCTCGTTAAGACCTATGTATGAATATTTGTTAGCGATCTGTTTAACCATATTGACATTCATAAATTGTGGATACCGTCGAAATTATGCAAACACACCAAGAACCTCAAAAACAACAGCACCACAACCAACATTATTTATTTTATTATTCTCACAATGGTATCTTATGAAAGTTTCCGAATGCTTGCGTTTTTAACTAGTTGCGATGATAGTGATAACGGAAGCGGGAAAGTACACAGGGGGGGGACGACACTAGGAGTATGTCAGGACACCTACCGACCACGTTTTCCGGTTTCTCCAAACTCGTGCACTTGGACATGTCGTCTCCACAGATGTCGTACTTGCTCTGCGGGTTGCCGCTGCGGTCCTCCCGGATGTTGTCGTAAAGAGCGTCTGGTCGGAAGTCGAACACCTTGCGTGTGTCGGTAAAGCGCGTGGCCCAGTAGTGCCCCCGCTCTTGCGGGTCGGGTTCCTGGGAGTGGTCGAAGTAGAGATGCGTCGCCTGGGTCATGATGACCTGTCAGCAGAATAAACATTAACATCTAGCACATAATGCGAAATTACATGAGCCAAAGCTAAGTTTGCATGTTATGAATGTTTTCATAAATTCTCTACAGACGAGATCTACTGTAATATCATTGACATCTTCTTAACGATGTTGGGTCATTCTGGATAGTAACGACCATCGTGTTTCAATGAGTTCACGTTTCATATCCCGTTGCATTTTTCGGAAGTTTATCTAGTATCGGCTCGGTAGTAAATCCGTAATATATTTTATGTGAAGAAAATAGTTGAACAAAACTAGTACCGGAAAATAATAAAAAAACAATATTTTTAGGAATTTTATATTAAATTGCTTTAAAAAAAAAACACTACCATTTTCATCCTAGTATAAAAACGAGTTACAATATTGGAAACAGAAATCGCGCATCTAAGTCATTACATATGTAAATTGCGTCACCTTATATCCGCGTTGGCGAGCTTGTATGCGTTACTGCCGTTGCCCCGCTCCAAAATGTTGTTCCATGGGTTAACATTCAGGTCCACCTTCGAGAGGTCGCCGGCCGGAAGTGGCGTCGAGCCGTACTGATAGCCGTCCTCCCATCCACCTAGCGCTAGACCCCGCTCGGCCGCAAGCTTTGATACACGCTCGACAAAGTACTTTTTCAGACCTTCAACAATATGAATTGTTCTTTAGAGACCATCGAAGATAGAAACACCATTTAAACAAATAAAACCCACTAAAACAAACTGTCCTAAATTGGCATAGTATACATGCATTTTTAAATTCATAGAGATTTTTTGTTAAATTAAGTGTAAGTTCCTATTATTATAGTCATATAAGACACATTTTCGTGAGTGGCGCACAGCATGGAATACACTTTTATTATCGCATTAACTCACCGTGATTGAAGTTATACTGCGGATGGGCCCGCAGAAATTCCTCGCATTTGGTTGACTTCTCCCAGGCCCCAGAGGCCACCCTGTGCCCGCCAAAATGGTAGATCTCTAGGGGTTGAATTTCCGCGTGAAGGGCTGCGGAAAGGGGACACAATTACCGGGACGCACATGGCTGGATGTCAATACATTTATACTTTTGAATCTGTGGAAGAAGGCCTTAAATAACAGTTATATATGATTTAAAGGATATTTGGAATTGTAAATGGCGTGTAACAAGTTACTGTATATCAAGCGTATTCATGTCACTCATACTATATGTTATGTGGGATATATCAGACACAAATTGAAACGGTATGGTATGTTGTAAGATGTTTCTTATTGCAATGATATGATGTTTATAGTTCATAACTTACATGGCCATAAGCTAGTTAATTGGCTAGAAGTATTCCTAAGACTCTGGATGTCAATTTTTNGGGGGGGGGGCATGCTTTAATATGGGCAGTGTTGCTCTATCAAATATAGCCCCGTGTTAAACGAAGAACTAATTTATGTGCACGTCGGGGTACAATTTCACTATACCTTTGACTGAGCTCATAACCTAGCCAACGAAGGCGTACGTGGAATTGATGCACGGGTTAATGGCATTGTCCTTCCAATTGTGCGCGGACATTTATGTTGAGCGGTCGTCTGGATCAACGAGGCGATATTCGGAAGAATTTGTTTTTCTGAACCGACGTCCCATCGAAGCGATCGCGGCGTGAGAATGCGATGGCATGTCGAGCTCTGGAACTACCTTTATGTGGTTTTTCTTTGCATATGAAAGTAGTTCGCGATATTGCGATTTGGTGAAAAATTCACTTACGGAGGAGTAAGCGAATGGACCGGACCCGTATTGCGGAATTCTGCAGTAATTTTCTTGCGGGTCATGACATCTTTTGCTGCCCACCTAATAATAATACGCAATATTCTGATAATGTTTTTGTATTACGGATAATTATTTGCAATAAAGATTACACAATACATTGTTAATATATTGTTCATGTATTGTAGTTTCTTAAACTTAATACTAAAACACCAAATTAATATATACACAAGAAATGAGTTACAGACACCGATGCCCCAACAACGCATGATTCGACACATACAAATCTACTGTATATTTTACAGTGTTAAAAAAACCGGTCGCAGTCAAACGTCCATTCTTTACGATAATCTACACATTAAGTTCATTCAGCTGTGGAAGTTTGCGGTGGATCTACCCGGCAGTTAATGAGGTATTGAAAACACAACGTTTTGGGACAAAACAATCAAGTGTTAAAATAGACGTAGAGACATATTGCTTATTTGCAAAAAGGTAATGTCATCCGGATTATTTGTTTGGTTCAGCAAGACATACATCGGTGAGTTCAAGCAGACCGTCGATCTCCAGTCGCCACCCCTCGTCATCCGTGACATTGAGATGCAGCACATTCATCTTGTACATCGCCATGACGTCTATAAGACGCTTGACGTCATCGAGCGTGCGAAAGTTTCGAGCGCCGTCAAGATGAATTCCTCTCCAGCGGTACCGCGGAGCGTCGAGGACCGTCATGGCTGGGATGTCTGCACCTTTCGCTCCGTCAATGATGCTTCTGAGAGACTGTACTGCGTAGAACATACCGGCCGTGCCACTGGCTTCGAGACGTATGACGTTGACGTCGACGTTTAAAGAATACCCTTCAGCTTCCAAGATGGTGTTATGACGCAGTATTATGACGTGATCGTTCGGCTTTGAGATGACTTGCTGAATTTTCAGTTCTTCTGTTGAATATACATGTAATATTGATACGTTAGGATGTTAAGTATGTTTATATAAATGATTTTTCTGTTTATTATACAAATATAACACTAATAAGCATACCAAATTCATGAACATGCATATCATTACATGCACAATGAACCGAAACGGACAAATTGCGTTCAAAAACTAGGATCTTGATTACATGACTTGTCTTTTTTAGGTAAGCCAAGATTTAAAAACCATAACGCTAAGTACCAAATGGACTTTTATTGTATTAGCATCTGTATCTCATACATATTGGTAATTTAAAAGCTATGAATATACCTGTTATGTACAGAGCCGTTTCGTTGAACATGCTGTCTTCTGCAAACACCTTCCAGCTGGAGTTGAATAACGTCACGGGCGGCTTTTGGCGGTCTATCTGGAGTGACTTCGGTGTTGGAATGATGAACTTTGCTTTCTATATGAATCACATAATTAAAGCCCCATTAATACTCACAAAATCAACGAAAAATTCGTCAAATATTTCGCAAAATATAGTTTCCCAATAAAACAATCAATGTTCCTTATAGCAATAGCCAACATTTCGAAGCTAGAGTTGTTCTGGTTACATAGTTGTTTGTAGATACAAAATGCTTGTTTTTATTTTTTCGTATCACACTGAATTCCATTTTAATTTCCCGCACTGATATCTATTCAAACGACATACGAGCACTAAAATTGTACCATGTTAGTGTTCGTGTGCCGTATGCATAGATATCGTAGCGGGAAATTAAAATGGAATTTATTATGCCCAAAAAAAGCATGTTGTATCTACAAACATCAATGTTTCCAGGCCACATCTGGCGTTGAGATTTTGGCTTTTGATATAAGGAACACTGATTTTTTATTGGGTAATTTTTTTTTAAGAATTATTGTACGAAATTTTCTTAGATTTTTGAGTATTAATGGGTCTTTAAATATACATGAAACATCACAATGTATCTCATATATTATATCCACGTTGCCACAACGAATATTGATCCGTATGGTACATAACGTTAAATGTTCAGAGCTTATGAATTGTGTTGATACACGATTAATGCATATCTGTAAAAAATCATCCGTATAAATGGAATTGTGAATAACTAAAATACATACAACATTATTGTCGTCGTACGCCCCCTCGTGTGGGGTGAACGGATTGTAGCGATCCCCACGCCAGCGCTTCTACTGTCTGACGTCATCAAAATCAGTGACGTAATCGAGGTCGAATGACGACGTGGATTACAACACGCTTGGCTAAACACTGACGTCAGTGGACGTGACGTACCAACGAGGCATAAAATCCGTCCGCTGAATGCTCGAATACTCGCGACGATGTTGTAATTCCTGGCGGACCCCGCGGGCAAAGGCTTGAACCCGCTCATGGGCTCTAGATAGTACAGGTCGCCCTGTACCATGCCTACCCGAATTTGTTCAACGTCCAGCTCCTTCGTCATATTTTTGGGAAAGACATCCGGGTATACGAGCAGCATGCTGTGGAAATAAAGCCTCCATCCCGATGCGGGGATTGGCACATTGCCATCATTTCTTAGAGTAGTCTTGACGATGTGATTTGTCCCATCCCTTCGAAGGTTGTCAATGACTCTGACTTCTATCCAAAGGATTTCAGCCAGTGTATCAAGTTGGTTCTGATCAAGTCCATCTGCACTAATTTGGTCTGAAATTAACAACACAATTACAGTGTTATTGAAACGTATGTGAATGCTTCAGAATCGATTATTTGGTGTTAACCCATTTATGCCTAGTGGACTCTCCCATCCGTTTAATTTGGATCAATTTATTTCCAAAATTAGGGATGTCTCGTATATTATTTTCTATATTTAGAATATTTCTTACAGAAATGCCTTTAAGCAAACAGCGCAGACCCTGATGAGACGCCGCATCATGCGGCGTCTCATCTGGGTCTACGCTGTTTGCCGAGGCCTTTTTTCTAGACGCTAGGCATAAATGGGTTAATGTTTGAACAATCACACACTTACGAAAACGCTTATTGCCATACTCTGTGTTAAATACGGCTCAAGAAAACCATGTTTATAATTAAAGGCAAAAAAACGGATTGAGGTTTATATTGACTGTTTCAGAAAAAAAGGTTATTTTCTGTGTATTAATACATTCAATATCACGAAAATGGTCCGAATTATGTGCCTGTTTGTGTGTTTATACGTGTTTGTACGTTGCGAACCCAAACCTCCATTCCATAACAAAAATAAAGAATATTCTTAAACATACGTAATTATAACTATATTAAATGTTAAAAGAGGATTTAACTTAAAGTTTATTCACACACATGTGAAATCAAGACTGTTGTCACGCACTCGTGGTTTTTTTTCAATGTCATAGTCTACTGAAGCGGAACTTGGTTATTTAACACCCTGTTTTTCACCTTATACATATTTCGGGTATATTAAATTGCAAGCTTGTAGAATTATTTTCAGATGAATTAATTGAGAGCGCACATTATCTTCACTTATTTGATATTTTTTACTGCTTTTATATGTTGCTTTCTCGTTTAAAAAAAAACACTCGAACGATGTAACAAAATATCAAGAAACTTGTTGATCATATGCTACAAAAACTGGATGGTAGACCAAACAAAAATAGCTAGTCTTTTTTAAGCTTATTTGATGAAATATTTTACGAAATATTCGTTGATTTTGAGTGTTAATTGGGCTTTAAGCAAAATGACATACCAATTGTGACCGTTTCTGTTGTTGTTTTTTGTGTTGCAATTGTTGAAAAAAACTACTCACATAATATTAATTAAAACAATAAACATACAGACAGGGAGCTCTTTATGTACAAGAGGTTGGCGTATTTAATATTTGATATGTATACATGTATATCATGCACTAGCTATTTTGTTTACAGAAATCATACAACAGGTCCTTGTTTATAATAATGATCGTTACTCGCCACGCTGTCAACCGCTTTACACGCTCCATGTCGGACACAAGGGGTGTTGCAACAATTGCAACATTTTTCTAGTCCTAGTTATTGAGACGATTTTTAAATATACCAGCCATTTGTTGCATTTACAAATTCAAACAAGTGATGTGTTTGTGAAACTCTGTCCCCTTTTGAGCGATTTTGACCTATATATTTGACCTTTAACCTTGAAGGATGACCTTGACTTTGACATTTCACCACTCAAAATGTGCAGCTTTATGAGATACACATGCATGCCAAATATCAAGTTGCTATGTTCAATATTGCAAAAGTTATGGCAAATGTTAAAGTTTGTGCAAACCAACAAACAAACCAACAAACAAACCAACAAACGGACAGGGCAAAAACAATATGTCCCCCAGTATAGACTGGGGGACATAAAAAGGGTGGGAGATGTATATTATAACGGAATGTCTGCCCTTATTGTGTCTATTCAACGCATGACCCTGCATGCTTTGATTATTATTATAAGATATGTTCGTTATTAAATGAATATACGGGTCGATGCGGTATAATTTTCTTTTTGAGATGAAGGCGTGATACTTTTCGCCTCCAGATACAAATGGTTTCATTATCTAAGTATGAAAATTAGTTAGGTTGAGCTATGTTAATACGTATTGTATACGCGCGCAAGGAAACATGTATATCAGCGTTTAACTGAAAAGCGCAAAACATATTAAAAAAAATCAATGGTATACGGTATTAAATGCCAGTTCAACGATTAACAATATGAAACGTGCTCTCGTGCCGCCATTTACAATCGTAATCACAATAATGTTGTTGTTTTTTAAATATATTTGTATTGTTTCAGTAAAGTTCAACCGCGCGTTTGTAATATGAAGTCCCCACGCTGATCCGACATTTTTCTAACCGTTCAAACGCGCGGTTTTACTTTACTGAAAAAATACTTTTTTGTTTAGAAAAATCAAGATACCCATAGAAAACTCTCACGAATGAGCGGGCTCTCCACTTCATAACATTAAAAATGGTGAAATATTAAAAAAATAAGTCCTTAAAAATGTTATTTGGGTCGCGCTTTATTCTCCCAACATAGATCTTAAAAAGTCACGTGGTATAGGCACCGTGATATTTCATCGGGTTGTTTTTTTTTATTCAATTTAGATAGATGGAATATGTCTAGAATCGTCATTTTTATAAGTAAACACACAAACAAAACCTTCACTTAAATGTAACTAAATGTTCACTTACCTGCCCGTATATAGAATATGACAATCAATATCCAAATATTATTCCGAAGCATAATCATGATTATGCAGTTGTACTGTATTCCCCGTTTGATTACGATGGGGAAGTGAGAGTTGTTAAATTGTTATTATTAAATGCACATATTTATTCCTCTTAAAATAGTCGTCCGATACGATGCAACCATTTAAACGTACTGTTGCGCTAACATACTTATCAAAATATGTAATGCAGCATTCGACCGCAACCAAACCGGTATATTTAGGTTAAGTGGTATTTTTAGAATTGCTTAACTCATTTATGCCTAGTGTCAAGAAAAAAGGCCTTGGCAAACAGCGTAGACCCTGATGAGACGCCGCATGATGCGGCGTCTCATCAGGGTCTGCGCTGTTTGCTTAAAGGAATTTCAGTAAGAAATATTCTAAATAAAGAAATAAATATACTAGACATCCCTAGTTTTGGAAATAAATTGATCCAATTTAGAAGGATGGGAGAGTCCACTGGGCATAAATTGGTTAATTGCTTATAATTGGCGAAGTTTGAACATTGAAAAAGGGAAAACTAAACATGGCTATGCAAGAAAAGCCACTGCAACACCGTTCAATAACAAAATACACATATGAACAATCATTTTCAAATGATGATGTTTCATAAACGAAACTGCATTTTCAGTTTGAGTCCACGTAATTAGTCTAAAAGTTTTAAAGGAAAGAGGTCTAAACAAGGAACAGTCCTATGAAGTTTAGTGGGAATCTGCCCAGCGGTTTAGGGGATGCTCTTTCCAGTATTTACTTAGAAAAGCACAACCAAATGATGTTAAATCAACATGATAGGGTTGTAGTAGACAAGCTTAGGGAATCTGTGATTGTTGTAGATTCTGGGATATCAAACACCGTCAGTACCGGTGACTGAAGACACATGTAGAAATCAACAACAATTTTAATTAAGTATACTTTTTCGTAGTTTAAAAACATGCTTGATAATATACGTGCTGAACTGACCAGTTATATGTAATCGGACATTTTGTTGTGTCTAAGATCGTTTCGACAAAGATAGCAAGCATTTTGATTGGAATGGATGTAACCACATGCAAACAGTAATCACTTAATTTGCAATTAAAATACAAACCTATACTTTGCTAAATAAATCCTTGATTTGCAAGTCGCAGCTGGTAAATAGTTTTGCTGAGTTATAACAGTTGAGTGAGCTTAAGAACACACTACCAGCCTTTGGAAATAGTTTGCTCCACACACTCGTCACGTTGTATGCAAAGTTCAAGGGCACATCATTCAGTAACGTGTGGGTCACTGGGCATGGAAATTGTGTCTTGCTCATCCACATGGTGTTGGCATATTTCACGTTTCAGGTCAATCGCTTGAGAAATGTATAAGTAGATCGCTCTATAATCTTATAAGTAATAACGTTGTATGCGGTCAGTCAAACCGACAGAGTGACTCCTTTATATCCCCTGTCAAACTTCGATCGGGGTGGCATGAAGTGATTTAAGAGTCATAAGGTCGGACATTTTGCTGTGAAATCCTTCTTCAAAATCCTTTTATATTCAATTTTTACAATCATTCAGATAGATCAATTCAGTATTTGTACATATTTTTCAAAACATTCAAATATAGGATTCCTCTAAGAATGACGATACGAACCCCATGTATTTTAAAAACGACCTTAATGCCAAAGCTATATAATAAACGTGACGGATACCCTTTATATTTTTTTCAGATATGCTCAAGGGCAAATAACTCAAAACATTGGGGATGACAAAAAGTGTGTCTGGTAAATCTACCCTTCACAGAAATGACATATTTGAACTTTGAATAAGTTGATTCAGAAGTATGGAAGTAGTTTGATCCGCAAAATGTTTAATGCTGACAAACAACCTACTAACTTATCAACCAATTACCAGAGTTACTCCAAATACCATTCCCCTGAGGGGTATACAATATTACCAATAAACTCACGCTGTTTTGCCAGCAATGTGTCTTGGGAAATAACTCCGGAATGTGTTGTAAACATTTTCTTGCACATCTACATCTTATAGTAATCAAATATTTTAAATGACAGTTTTATCCCTTGAAAATGTGAAAGAAATGTGGTCCTCATATTCCTAATATTGTATGAAGACAAACGACCGACACACCAACACACCGACCTACCAGCAGATCTTCTCCAACATATCACCTCCTTGCGGTATAATAAACTATGACTGCTATCTGAACATATTAATTAGGTGAACCAACAGAACATTTTATTTTATTTTTACATTTTAAAGCATACATGTATATTGTATACATACATGTATTTCATTTGCAAATAGTTGTTCTAACAAAGTATACAAAAGATTTGCCTTTTAATGGTTTTTTTACCTTGGTTTGTAACATTTCTATCAGTGGCAACATTATGTGTTCTGTAATATATAATCAATTATGTTACAGCCCAGAACAAATTTACTCTGATCTTGGAAACTTAATCTTTGACTTTCGATGCTTTCAATGCAATCTAGCTAAAATATACTTATATTTATATATGTTTATTTTAAAGTTATTCCTTAATGCTATGCCTTCAAAGCGACATTAACACTCAAAATCGACGAATATTTCGTAAAACATTTCGTTAAAAAAAGTTAACCCATACAATATCAGTGTTCCTTATAACAATAGCCAAAATTGCAACGCTGGATGTGGTCTGGTAATATAGATTTAATAAGATCCCAATGCATTTTTTGTGGAACAATATATTCCGTTTTAATTTCCCGCTACGATATCTATTCATACGTAACATGAACACTAAATTGGTAAAGGAACATGTATTTAATATATTGTACCACAAAAATTGATTTTGAGTGTAAATTGGGCTTTATTACGCCGTGACTAATTTTATTTATATCTGTTCGCCTGTCTGCCGTGAACACAAATTTGTGTGAAGATGATCTGTTGTTTCCAACGTACACAATGCAAACTTGCATGATTTTTTTCCTTTAAATATGAAGTTATGCATGTTCATTTTTTAATAAAAAAATAATAAAAATTGTACATTTTTTGTAAAAAATTGGTAAAATTCTCCGGTCTGGAAAAAATCTCCGTAGGAGAATTGCAATTCTTAACGGGGGAGCCAAAATCCCATTGGGCCTCATGGGGACGGCAACTTTATCATCAAATAACTATACTTTCCAAAAACATTTTAACTCTTTTTTTTTCAATTATATGCATGTTCTCATTGTCCCCTACACATATGCAAAATTTGATTAAAATTCTTCAATAAATAAAAAAAAAAAGTTTGCGAATAATCTGGATTTGAAAACTCGATCTCGATACTGTTAAATGTTAATTCCATTTTTATTTAGAATTTCTGTAGTAGAATTATTTTTACTATATACAATAAGAAGCCAAATATACATCTCTGAAACTTAAACGTCCATATGTGTTACATGTGTTATGTAGCATTGCACATTGACCTTATATAAAGCTTCCTAAAATCATGGGCCTGTGATCGAAAGTGGACACACCCTGGGGATAAAATAGCTCATATGCAGACCTATATGACAATATTGCTTTAAAATATGTTGACCTGAAGCAACAATATTCTTATGTTTAATATTTGTAACGGAACATCGTATGGTTGTTCTTGGTTAAAATAGTGCCACTCAGGTAAAAACTGGCCACACGCCCTAGGGTCTTGTATTTCATTGTAACAACTTTTTTACCGGTACATGTACTCAGGGTGCAGGATCGCGTGACTTTGTGAGGTTCACAATTAAACGTTAATCGATGTAAACCCACCGGTAAGTGGTGTTTTTTTTAAACTTTTGAAACAGATTTTCTTAAGAATTTTAACTAAAGGCAGTTTTTTATGCTGCTTATGGCAATGTGAAATACATCAGAATTTCATAATTTAATAAGCCTGTGTTCATTGCCAAATATTCGATATGTATGTAGCATTCATGTACACGGATATGCTGCACGCAACGTGAAATATTGGCACATATTTCAGACGTATTCAAGAATGTATTATTAAATCTTAAGATATCGGCATAAACTGCAAAAACAATGTCTTGTATGAACTTAAGATTTTTGCAAATGTATTTTAATAACTTGATGTATTTGCTTAAAAGTGCTTACCGGTATGTTTACATTCTGTACAGCCCGTTTGTAAACCCTCGTAAACCCCGTTGATCCTGCACTACATGCGGCTTCAGAGCGGTGGGTGGGTATGGGGTATTCGTCACTTCTGTGTGTGGTTTGTAATTAATTATAGAGAGACTAATTGTTTTAGTCACGCTTGATAAGTTATTCAACGTAATGGCTTGTAACGTTGTATTGATGTGGCAGAGACTGAGAGTTCAATCCTAAACCCAACGCAAACTACAGCCCGACCCCGGACATCTACTGGTAGAGCATCCGTGGCAGTCTACCGGACCGCGCCTCCATGAACTGCATATCTCGAACGCATATCTCGCACCAGGACCTATGTATATGTGAACATTGAATGATTTATTGTTTTTCAAATAGAAAAGACATTTCTTCCACACTTTTCAAGCGATTAAACTTACCTTAATAAAAATTTTGTCATCACCATAAATTGTACATGTGCAATACACTGTTTGTTTTAAAAACAGAGTTATTTGCCCTTGAACGTTATTTGCAAATCAACGTGGAGGTATTTGTAATATTTTCAAACCCCTGGAGGAAAGGGTATATTGGAGTCACTCTAATAATGATTTGTTGGTTGGTTTGTTGGTTGAGTTGTTGAATTGTTGATGGTTGGTTTGGTTGGTTAATTGGTAGGTAGGTTGGTTAGTTAGTTAGTTGGTTGAGAAGGTGGTTGATTGGTTGGTTAATTGGTACATGTATGTTGGTTGGTTGGTTAGCTAGTTGGTTGATAAGGTGGTTGATTGTTTGGTTAATTGGTACATGTATGTTGGTTGGTTGGTAAGCTAGTTGGTTGATAAGGTGGTTGATTGGTTGGTTAATTGGTACATGTATGTTGGTTAGTTAGTTGGTTGATAAGGTGGTTGATTGGTTGGTTAATTGGTATGTTGGTTGGTTGGTAAGTTGATTTGTCCGCATCAAGTTTTTTGTTTGAAATGCGAACTTTTTCTACATTTCGCAAGCGATTGACTGGAAACTTGAACTATTTTACCACCATTTAGATGTGCAAGACACCATTCTTATGCTTAGTTATCCAAACTTACTCAGGCTTGTGCCCTTGAACTTTTCCATTGTATGCACACAATGTTATTTGTTTGTGGAGAAAACAATTTACAAATTCTGTGTGTTGTATCATCTTATTTAACTGTTTAAAACCTGCAAAACTATTTGCCAGCTGCGACTTGCCAATCAAGGATTTATTCGACCAAGAATAGGTTTTCATTTCAATTATAAATGCAGTGGTCAATATTTGCATGTTGCTGCATCCAATTCAATATCAATATGCTTGATATCTGTGTTCAACTGATCTTAGACACAACATAATGACGGAGTATTTTCAACTGGTCATTTCAGCATGTGTGTTTGAAGCAGGTCAAAACAACAAAAAGTATACTCAATACATTTTATTGTTGATGTCTTCATTTGTCGTTTGTCCCCGGTACACAGGATTTCGCGAGCCAAGCATCTTCAACAATGTCAGATTCCACAGGGTTGTATGCAACAACATCACGCTTAAGAACTTAAAGGGACTTGTTCACAGATTTTGGCATATTTTGAAGTTTGTCATTAAATGCTTAAAATTGATAAATAAAAACATCAGAACTAAAGAGCTAAAATATAAAAACAATAATGAAAGATAAAAAAGAGAAACAAAAAAGAGAAAAAAAGTTAACCGCACCAGGGCTCGAACCACTGACGCATGGAGTAAAAGCCAAGCGCCGAAACCACTCAGCCATCCGTCTTCACGTATGTAAGTGTGCAATTCATTGTTTATGTTCGGGTCGTCGTTGAGTCTTTATGACTTCATTATGTGCATACCTGACCATATGTCTTCACCTGGGTTGCCATTTATTTTATGCTTTGTATAACCATTCAAGTTTTGTTACAAAATATTACGATAACACAAGAAATCGAAAATTTTAAATCGTTTCGCGTCTGAGACGCTTTATAATTTTATCAATTTCTAACGATGATTTTTCGTAAACGAATATGTTTTTTCAGTATAAGTCTGCGGCATTAGTGTTATTTCGCACACTGATGTACATTGTTCATTTTTTTTTTTTTTTGAATCTGTGACAAAAAGTTGAAAAATTCTCATTTTGATAAACGGTGAACAAGTCCCTGCAACGCCAGTAACATAAAGATTTATCTCTTCCCTAACGTGTAAATCAATGTCATTGATAAGTGCACTTAATTGTACATCATTTGGTTGTACTGTTCTAAGTAACTCTCAGTGTTAGGTGTAGAATTAATACAGCTGTACAGAAATATGTTGGTTAAATTAAATCTTTGCAGAACAAGTTTCCAACGTATATTTAACGAATAACGATACAACTAAACGAAGATTTAAGTTCAAACTCAACCAGGCTATATAACTTCTACAGCCAATCTTTCCCTAGCTCATATAAAATCAAGAAGGGCAGTCGTCAGTTGCTAGTTAATAGTTTTTTGTTCAAATATTGATGTATCAATATTGCTTGTATAAATTAAGAGACTGCCATACTATGCCGTAACTGAAATGCTGTTAGTGAACCGAGGTAAACAAGCTCTCAACCCTTGATATGTTAGGCACTTGAGTCTTGTCAGACGACAGAAATAAAGGTACAGGTACATTTTAGCTCACAACATTTATGAGCAATGCAACTTGTTAACCTGTTAAACTACTGAACAATCGGCTAACCGTTTACATGCTTAGCTAACCTGAGCACAAAGTAAACGAAAAGTGAAGATCTGTTCAAATATACCCCAGTCGTCAAAATAAGCCCCAGTTCGAGGGTCTCGAAATTATACTACTGAGATACTGTAGTGTCGTGTTCTCAGAAAACTGCGCATAATGCTTGTGCGTAAATTGTCATCCCAGATAAGCCTGTGCAGTCCGCACAGGCTTATCAGGGACGACAATTTCCGTTTGTATGGAATGTTTCGTTTAAATGATGTCTCTTTTTAGCGAAAATCCAGTTTAGGCGGAAAGTGTCGTCCCGGATTAGCTTGTACGGACTGCACAGGCTAATCTAGGATGACACTTTACGCACATGCATTATGCCCAGTTTTCTCAGAACGCGACACATTTTCTTAGGTGAGCGTTCAATGATCCTCTCGGTCCTCTTTTGAAAGAGACCTATAAATGGCTGTCTACTTTCATACGTTCGGCTACGTTTTGATACGCCATTCACATGTTATGTTTCATCATTTTCCTAATACATATGCAAATGTCCATATAAGAGCTTTGTTATATCTTTAAAGCGATTTATTCACATATTTTTCGAAATGACAGTTTTTTTTTTCCTTTTTGTTACACATTCAAAAATCAAAAGAACACTGTACATCATTAGGGATATAAAAACTAATGACGTAGACTCATACTGAAAATTGAATTGAAAAATCATCATTTAAAATTGGTAAAATAATTCATATGTGCATGTTATCACTGAACGGCGCTTCAGTGACTTTTCTTTCACATCACTGTTTTATATTTTCCCATTTTAAATTTTAAGAATTTTACTGTGTATTAACGTCGTTTACTAAATATATTTACACGTATAAACCGTATATATATTTGGCCGCTAACGCTGATTCATTTAAGCTGTATATCGTTACTGTGAGGAACCATGCAACAATCTTAAATTTACTCGGCCTTTTATTTCTAATCTGTCATTGAAAAGCAAGACAACTGAGTGGTTTGAAACAAAACAAACCACATTATATACGGTTTGGTTGCGTTCGTCTGCTGCAGTACACTGACTTCATTAAGTAACTCATCAATATGTAACGCGACAGTGCGTTTGAAGGATTGCTTTTCATAGGACGACTTTTTAAAGAGAACTTTAATATGTGCGTTTAAAAATAAAGATTAAACAACTGTCCCATTCTAACGGGAAATAAATTACAACTGTATTTTAATGATGATGCTACTGAAAAACATTTGGATATGTATTGTCATATTAAATATACGGACAGGTAAGTGACAATTTGGTTACATTATAGTAAAGGTTGTTCGTGTTTACTAATGACGATTACAATTCAGCACACACTCCATCCATCACCATGTCAACTTGTCGAATGCCGTTTAACGTGATAAATAATAAACAGAAACATAATACGAATGTGAATATAATGTGTGTTAAATTTCTGTAGCTTTTGCTGTGTTTATGTCCCCCAGTCTATACTGGGGGACATATTGTTTTTGCCCTGTCTGTTGGTTTGTTGGTTTGTTGGTTTGTTGGTTTGTTTGCACAAACTTTAACATTGGCCATAACTTTTGCAATATTAAAGATAGCAACTTGATATTTTGCATACATGTGTATCTCATGGAGCTGCACATTTTAAGTGGTGAAAGGTCAAGGTCGAGGTCATCCTTCAAGGTCAAAGGTCAAATATATCGGTCAAAATCGCTCAAAAGGGGACATAGTGTTTCACAAACACATCACTTGTTTATAAAAGCATCGCCAGGAAATATGCCAGATCCCATTAAGGACCATGAATACAAGCAGTCCATTTTAACTCATATTTGTTTCGTGTTTCATTAATGGCATGCAGTTCACTTATTATCTTGGTAACAGTTTAATATGTGAAATACCTCTGCATATAAGGTAACATATTTAACGGTTTCAACACGCACATATATATGCTATATATTTATGGAAATTATCGATAAATATATCCAAATAATTTCGCTTGGTGATTTATTGACATCAATTGCTAGGTTATATTAAATTTGACAACATGCAAGCCTACATGACTTGAATTGTTAATAAATCACGATAACATGCATCAAAGTGAAAATCATGGAACTGTCTTTAAATATATATCATATACCATTTATTTTTATTTGTTGTCACTTAAACGCTGATATAAATGTTTCCTACGACGTATGAATACCGATAGACTTAACTAATTAATTTACTAATTGACTTAACATACTATCGTAACAAGCATATTGAGGCAAAAGTATCACGACTTTACTTCAAAATGATAATCATTTAACATCGACCAGTTAATTTATTAAATATGAAACAAAGGTCGATAAAATCATGCGACAACTCGTTCTAATATATTAACAAATGTATGGAAGAATTTTATTATCTTTTTTATTTCCGGTGATTCATCACTCATAAAAATAATCACCGCATGCAGATGCGTGCGTTTTATTGACGTACTCATTGCAAAAATTATGTAATTATGTACGTCTGTCACCCTTTTTGGTTTGAATTTGTAAATGCAACAAATGGCTGGTATATTGAACGATCGTCTCTTTCACTAGAAATAGCAAAATTTATAAAGCTAGCAATTGCTATTTGATATTTTCAAATTTATCAATCAAATAGACATGAATCGATCATGTACACATCACCCGATATCGTACGACTACAAGCGTGAACAACTGAGGCCTGTAAGTCTTACTTTACAGAAAAACATAACAATGTACAAAAATATAAAGATCGAAGTTTCTTAAAACTAAACGTATTTAATCGCGTTTTGGCTTAAAATGTATTTTCAACGACACTGAATAATGTGCATAGCAAAATCTTGCTTTAAACCCCTATTATAACCACACACACACACACAAACAGAAAACGCTGAAAACTAACATAACCTGACATATGTACAGCTCCATACAAATGAGGCCCGATAATTTACATTAAATAACAAACAAATGGGTTCTATCGTTATAGTAGCCCAAGTCCGACATAAACGATTTGTAAAGCAGTTGTCACCATGGCGAGTAACGATTAGTATTGTCTGTAAAAAAAAAAGCTTTTGGATTGTTTATAAATACCGAAAAGCAAACACGCAAATCTTGTGTACATAACTTCTCCAAATAGGTAAAAAATAAAAAATATAATGCAACGTAAGTATTATATGGTGTGTTGTTTTCAACAACTGTGTAACAAGAAACAAAAACAGTCGAAATGAGTATGTCATTTTGCGTAACAAACGCCAGCAAATAATGTTTGAATTTCAAATCATGAAATGTGACTCGTTTCTGTAAATTGTAATAGCAACGAACGAAAACAATTATTGTCTTTATGGCTGAAACTGATCAATTTATTTTTCAAGTATTGTTTTTTTTTATGCCTCGCAAAGCAAACGTGTTTGCTATTTGTTTTATAGTTATGACATATAATTTGCATTTGTGTATGTGTTGGGCTGAATGGTTCGAGTATCAAGTAAAAATTGACATGTTTCAACGATGCCCAGAAGAATCTAGGCAAATCATGAACTATATCAGAACATTTATTTGTGCAAATTATGTCTGACACTAGACAACAAGCTATTTTTGCATTAGTTATATACCTTGACGTTGCATATAAGTTGCGAGAGAGTTTACTGTAACTGAAGTCACCCTCGCATATTGTGCATATTTTTTGCGACACGGTTCCATTCGTAAATGTGCTACTAAATAATAACGCTTAAATGATTGACCCTATAAGCATTATTCTTGTTTACTTAACACGTCTTACCATTATAGTTGTTGATATAGTATACCATATCACTACTTATGATTACTGTATGTTTGTATTTTGGGCAGGATGCCTTTCAGTACAAATAAAAACATCGTAATCGTAGGATTGCCAATGGACCGCTAGATACACTAACCGCAATTACCGAAAACAATGACAATGTGAAACAGACGCTCAATCACAATGTTTAGTATACCGTACGCAAAAGTTAATTGATGTAGAAGCAGTGTTTCAACCATATTTGACAGTAAATCATGCCATGAGGTGTTTTCGTTTTGAAAAATAGCTTCGGCAATTCAAGCGTAAATTATTTTATTGCATAATGACACTAATGTTTATATATTTAGTTAAATATTCGTTATGATTGTTTTCAATTTTGACCTTAATGGTGCTACACAGGTGTAAGTTCCGTATGGTCATTAATGTATATTAGGTTTGTTCATAAACCTATTTGATGCCCTTATGATAAACACGGGATATATTTTTAATTGTGTTAAATCATTAAAATGTAAATAGCAGACAATTGAAAATTATATGTTTAAATAAAAACTTTGAAAAAGTAAAATGCCGAATGATATTTTTTTTTCAAAAAGTTAAGTAGTGGTACCTAAAAGTATATCACTTTTTGTTTAAATGAACGATGAGTTATTGTGTATAATTGAAAAGTTTATTATGTTTATATGGTCAGTTTTTAAATGTACATGTACTTAACAAGTATAGTGGTCATTTGCCGGTCAATTTGGCAAGCGTCTGGTCTGGACAACGGTCTCCTAAATAAGAATAGTTCTGACGGAAAATGATAAAATTGTACACTGAAAAAAACACACACTCGTACATTATATTTCCATAATGTTCAAGATTTCTTTTGACAACATGGAAGCCTCATTTCGCATAACATTATTCATGTGGTTCATATAATTAACCCATTTATGCCTAGCGTATAGAAAAAAAGCCTTGGCAAATAGCGTAGACCCAGATGAGACGCCGCATAATGCGGCGTCTCATCAGGGTCTAGGCTGTTTGCTTAAAAGAATTTCTGTGAGAAATATTCTAAAAATAGAAATAAATATACCAGCCATCTCTAATTTTGAAAATAAATTCATCCAATTTAGAAGGATGGGAGAGTCCACTCGGAATAAATGGGTTAAATTGATTGAAATTGATTGATGTAGCACAGTTTAATCATTAGAAGTGTACAGTGTTTGTGTTCTCAATTAGCTTCAAGTTTACAATGACAATAAAGATAAAATATTTAAAACTATTAAGTTTGTGTAAAAATACTTTAATTATTATTATTCAATAACAAATTTAAAATTGATATTTTACTCATTTTCATTGTTAACCTCATCATATTCTTAAAATAGCAATGTCAAGGTCATTAATAACAAATTATGTCTTTGTCATATTTGTTTAAAAAAAGTAAATTTTGAATGATTACTTCAATAAAATCGTTTTAATCTAAAAAAAAGGCTAACAGAAGAAGCCTTCGAGAACATGCAGCAATTAAATGGCCGATGACTGAAAGTTTAATATCTTTTTTTTTCATTTTAGTTACATGTCTAAGTCATACCTGAGAAGCTTATGGCCTCTGTGAACGACAATAACGTTGATTTAGCAAAATATTTAGTTATTCATCTAAATTAATGTTTCTGTCAGAAATCGTCGGACAAAAACAGCAAATTGAACTAGAGCTTTGTCACAGACGTGACAAATACCCCTACTTGCAGCATTGACACAGACTATTTTGCATGTTGAGTTCACAAAAAACAGCGGACACCATGCTCAATGTTTAAAATCACTAAGTGACCCCGTGACCTAGTTTTTGACCCGGAATAACCCATGTTCGAACTTGACCTACACATCATCTAGATACTAAGCGTGGTGAAGATCGGATGAAAACTACTTGAATTAGAGAGCGGACACCATGCTGAGTGTGTAAAACGTACTACCTGCGTAAGTGACCCCGTGACCTAGTTCTTGGCCCGGCATGGCCCATGTTCGAACATGGCCTAGAGATCATCTATATACAACTTCTGACCAAGTTTGGTGAAGATTGGAAGTAAACTACTGCAATTAGAGAGCTGACACCATGCCCAATGTTTAAAACGCACTAAGTTACCCCGTATCCTAGTTTTTGACCCGGCAAGGCCCATGTTCGAACTTGGCCTTAAGATCACCTAGATTCAACTTCTGACCAAGTTTGGTGAATATCGGATGAAAACTACTTGAATTAGAGAGAGGGCAATATGCTGAATGTTTAAAGCGCACTAAGTGACTCCGTGACCTAGTTTTTGACCCGGCATGGCCCATTTTCGAACTTGGCCTTAAAATCATCTAGATACAACTTCTGACCAAATTTGGTGAATATCGGATGAAAACAACTTGAATTAGAGAGCGGACAACATGCTGAATGTTTAAAACGCACTAAGTGACCCTGTGACCTAGTTTTTGACCCGGCATGACCCATATTCGAACTTGACCTAGACATCATCTAGATACAACTTATGACCACGTTTGGTGAAGATCGGATGAAAACTACTTGAATTAGAGAGCGGACACTTAATACGGACCGACAGACATACAGACCGACAGACAGACCGACAGACAGACAGACCGACAGACAGACCCACAGACAAGTTGACTCCTATATACCCCCCTAAACTTCGCTTGTGGGGGTATACTAATAAACACTTTGCAATGGACATTTCAACTGCTGGCCTTGCAGATAGAACGCCTTGCGGTGATACTGTTGATGGGAAATAGCAAGTATGTCAGACTTTCGTTGAATATTGTGTAAATTGTGCCATATAGTTTCTTATTGTATTTTATCTGTTCAATCCACATTTTTTACATTAATCGCCTGAATATGGTACCAAGACTTATGTATAGTAAGGGTTTCCTGGTATTATATTAATGCTAGTTAAGGCTTCAATAAAATAGTATATGATAGGACATATTAACTAGTTGGGTTTTAAGCACCAGAAGCAAAAATGTGTTTACAAGCATGTGTGCAGAAACTGTTTACAGCAATCATCTTAACGATAAAAATAACGAAACGCAAACAAATCTTTGCTATTAAATGATTTTATGAGACGATTTCAATAATTCATAAAAATATTACAGTGAACGCCTTTCCATTTAATACTTACATTGGTATATAATGGGTTTGGTTCCTACCGTGCACCATTTAACGTGTAAGGAGTTTCATCAAGGGGTTGAACGTAAATGTTGCATCAGTAGAGTTAAAACGAGATTTGATGTCTATGTTGCGGATGATTGTTTTCATTTATTTGAACAATTTGTCCATTTTCGTTCACCTGAGTGTGTTGTGTTATATGTGAATTTTCACGTTTAATGAGAAAACAAACCCAGAAACAATTATAAAATAATGTTAAATAAGTAAGAAAATGTAAGCTCACAAATTTTATAAGAATGCAATTTAATTTCACACGAAGAGTTTATTAGGTTAAACAACGGGGTGTTAGGACATCTTTTCTCTTAGTTTGTGTGTGTCTTGTGTTTTTTTGTGATTGCTCAAACGTTTGAAACATTAACACCGAATAATCTAACCTCAATCATGTATTAAAATGTCAATTACAATACAATTGTGTAGTTAATTTCAGACCAAATCAGTGCAGATGGTCTCGATCAGAACCAACTTGATACACTGGCTAAGACCCTTGGGATAGAAGTCAGAGTCGTTGACAACCTTCGAAGAGATGGGACTAATCACATTGTCAAGACTACTCTCAGAAATGATGGCAATGTGCCGATTCCCGCATCTGGGTGGAGGCTTTATTTCCACAGCATGCTGCTCGTGTACCCGGATGTCTTTCCCAAAAATATGACGAAGGAGCTTGACATTGAACAAATTCGGATAGGCATGGTACAGGGCGACCTGTACTATCTAGAGCCCATGAGCGGGTTCATGCCTTTGCCCGCGGGATCCGCCAGGAATTACAACATCGTTGTCAGTTGGTGGGCCGTGCAGAGGACGGATTTCATGCCTCTTTGGTACGTCACGTCGAATGACACAAGCGTTCAGCCACGCGTTGTGCGATCCACGAATTCTTTTAACCTCGATTACGTTACTGATTTTGATGACGTCAGACAGTGGAAACGCTTGTGTGGGGATCGCTACAATCCGTTTACCCCACAGGCGCGGGCAGAACGACTGGCGTACGACGACAACAATGTTGTATGTATTTCTACAAATGTTAAAGTTATTATGTAATCACAATTCAATTTATACGGATAATATCTTACTGATGTTCATATATCGTGCGCGTGCATCAAACACATAAATAACCTCTGATGAACTATCGTTACGTTGAATATTTATGCTAAACAATGATTGCCATACTTTCCAAAAAAACAATACACATGTATATAACACAATCTCCGATATTCAACTAAAATAATAAGCATACAGATCAGTATTCTTTTTACGTGTTCATAATATATGTGATGCATTGTGTTGTTTCATAAATATGTAATTGTGTGATTCATATAGGAAGCCAAGTTCATTATTCCAACACCGAAGTCACTTAAGATAGACCGTAAAAAGCCCGTGACGTCATTCAACTCAAGCTGGAAGGTGTTTGCAGAAGACAGCATCTTCGAGGACACGGCTTGGAACATAACAGGTACATTAATAGCTTTTTAAGGCGCCGCCATTTGTACTTTTCGTGCGTTTGTGTATGTAATGATATACATGTTCATGTATTTGATATGCTTATTTTTGTTATATAAGTATAATCACCAGAATTATGATCAATAATAACATGCTTAATATTAAAACGTATGATTATTTCATGCATATGCAACAGCGGAATTGAACATTCAGCAAGTCGTCTCAAAGCCGAACGCCTATGTCATAATACTTAGTCACAATGCCTCCATGGAACCTGAAGGGTATACTTTAAACTTCGATGTGAAGGTCATTCGTCTAGAAGCAAGTGACACGGCTGGCATGTTCTACGCCTTTCAGTCCCTCCGTAGCCTCATTTTCCTTGGAGATATCCCAGCCATGACGGTCCACGACGCGCCGCGTTACCGCTGGAGAGGAATGCATCTCGACGTCGCTCGAAACTTTCATACGCTCGATGACGTCAAGCGCCTCTTTGACGTCATGGCGATGTACAAGATGAATGTGGTGCATCTCCATCTCACGGATGATGAGGGGTGGCGACTTGAGATCGACGGACTGCCGGAACTCACCGAGGTATGTCTTGCTACACCGGGAAAAACCGGATGACAATACAGTGTTGCGAATAAGTAACCTTGTAACGTGAGTAGGTAGTAAAACCAGAGGAACCGATGAAATACATTGTTAATAGTAATGCCCGTCAATTCAAGGTAAGTCGGAGAACAAGAAATAAAGGTATATTGATGGAATCTGTGTGTGATACCCAATCGCACAAAGGCATAATTATTGCCCTTTGTCTAGCCCCTCCGGTATCGAATATATAGTCCAAACATTATGTGTTTTCAACTCCTCTGTCACTACATCGTGTATCTCGCTAGCTAAAAAGTTCCTTATTGAATGACCATAATATGTACATCATGTGTTCACGATTGTAAAGAATAGAATTTGACTGCGACCGGTTTTGGCTGATACAAGCCCGTTGTCTTTTTGTCCATTGTTGAATATATAGCTGATTTGTCTTTGTCCAAGCATTTGTTGCGGGAGCATCAGTGTATGTGACTCCTTTCTTGTTTATATATTAATTTGGTGTTTTGATATTACGTTTTAATTAGGAACGCTACATGAAAAATCTTAAAACAACTCTATTGCGTAATCTTAGAGCTCTGCAAATAATTATCAGTTATACAAAAACACCAGAATATTACGCATTATTTCTAGGTTGGCAGCAAAAGATGTCACGACCCTCAAGAAAACAACTGCATAATTCCGCAATTCGGATCCGGTCCATACACTAACACCTCCGGAAGTGGATTTTTTACCAAATCGCAATATCGCGAACTACTTACCTACGCAAAGCAAAATCACATTAAGGTAGTTCCAGAGTTTGACATGCCAGCTCACTCTCATGCCGCGGTCGCGTCAATGGAACGTCGGTTCAGAAAAACGAAGTCCTCCACGTATCGCCTTGTTGATCCAGACGACATTTCTGAGTACCTGTCCGTGCAAAATTGGAAGTACAATGTCATTAACCCGTGCATCAATTCCACGTACGCCTTTATTGGAAAGGTTATGGATGCAGTCAAAGGTATACTAAAATGGAACCCCGACGTGCAACGAAAATAGTTCTTCTTTTTAAACAAGGCTTTACTCGAAAGAGCAACACTGTCCATATTGAAGAACATGTAAACCCCTATTGACATCCATAGTCGTAGGAATACTGCTAGTGAATCAAATAGCGTATGGCCATTTCAGTTATGAACTATATACATGTATACAAATGTATAGCATTCCTTTCCAATGCGCACAATGTTCTTACAAAACCATGCATTTAAAAAACAAAAATCAAATATATACAAGTGAACAAATGCTTTGAGTATCATAAATACGCGTGATATACATTTACATGTATAGGCCATTCTAAATTGAAACATGAACATTTACTTCAAATCATATATAACTTTAATTTAAGGCCTTACTCCACTGATTCCAAATTAAAAAAAATTGACACCCAGCCATGTGTGATTGGTAATTGTCTCCCCCGTATCTTAGCCCTTCACGCGGACATTCAGCCCTTGGAGATCTACCATTTCGGCGGGGACGAGGTGCCCAATGGGGCCTGGGAGAAGTCGCCTAGATGCAAGGCGTTCCTGCGGTCCAATCCGCGGTATAACATAACTCACGGTGAGTTGATACGATGAAAACAATTTATCCTAGGTGCTTCACCACCACTCGTGTCTTAAATGAGCCATCGTGAAATAATAATACGATCTTACTCTTCATTCAACAATTATTTTCTATGTTTTTAAACATGTATATATACTATTAAAATTTCAGAAAGTGTTTGAGTGCGTTTCAATTTTATAAACAGCGTTGTTATCTTCCATGGTCCCTAACCAACAATTCGTATTGTTGAAGGTCTGAAAAAATACTTCGTCGAGCGTGTTTCAAAGCTTGCGGCCGAGCGGAGTCTTTCGCTCAGTGGCTGGGAGGACGGCTATTATTACGGATCGACGCCACTTCCGGCCGGCAACCTTTCGAAGGCAGACCTGTATGTTAACCCCTGGAACAACATTTGGGAGTGGGGCAGCGGCAGTAACGCATACAAATATGCCAATGCCGGATATAAGGTGACATAGTTAACATATGTAATGCCTTGTAAGCGCGATTTCTGTGTTCAATGTTGTAGCTCTTTGTATGCAAGTACGAAAATGATACATGTTTTTAAAGCAATAGTCAAAGGTTTGCGAATGACCAAATGCCTTAAAAGTGTTGTTTTTCGGTAATATATGTTTGCAACTATTTGTACATACTATATTTTACGGATTTACTACCGAGCCGATACTTGATCAAACTCCGTAAAGGACATTAGGCAGAATACAAAAACAGATTGAAACTTGAACTCAAACGCGGTGGTCGTAGATATCCAGCATGACTAAACATCGCTTAGCAGATGTCAATGATATTAAAGTAGATAATTATGTAGAGAATTTATTAAAAAAAACATTGATACTATGCGTATAAAGATAAGGTCGGTAGAGAATTTATTTATTTGTTTAAACATTGATACTATGCGTTTTAAGCTAAGGCTAATATAATTGTGCATTGCGTGCTGCGTGTACATGTTTATTCTCCTGACAGGTCATCATGACCCAGGCGACGAATCTCTACTTCGACCACCCTCAGGAGCCCGACCCGGAAGAGCGGGGGCTCTACTGGGCCACGCGCTTTACCGACACACGCAAGGTGTTCGACTTCCGGCCAGACGCCCTGTATGACAACATCCGGGAGGACCGCAGCGGTAACCCGCAGAGTAAGCACGACGTCTGCGGCCAAGACATGTCCAAGTGCACACTTTTGGAGAAACCGGAAAACGTGATCGGTATGTGTCCTGAAAAACTCTTCGCGGTCGTTCCACCCCCTCCTCCACTGGTACCCTCCCTCTTTCGTTATCACTCCCATCAAAATAAATTGAAAACGTAACATTTCGGAAAACTGTCATGGAAGATCATTGGGAGAATAATACAGTTAATTTTGTTGTTGTCAATGAGGTTGAGGTTGTTGTTATTTTTGCGTAATTTCAACGATATCAACGGTATAAACAATTGTATTAAGTATGAATCTATGCAAGGTTAACAGACCTATTACTTCAAGCGGATTGTATATTTGTTCTTTCCAGGTATACAAGGCGCAATGTGGAGCGAAACGGTACGCACGGGCGAAAACATGGACTACATGCTCTTCCCGCGCCTCTTGGCGCTCGCGGAACGCGCTTGGCACATGGCGCCATTCGAGGAGAATGGCACATCGTCGCGTAGTGATTGGCTTAATTTCGCAAAAGCGCTTGGAGAAAGGGAGTTCCTACGACTGGAAGCAAAGGGTGTTCAATATCGTATTCCTCCGCCGGGAGCAAGGTTATATTAATTCCTGTCATATAGTTTCGCTATTCCGACAGCTTGTATTATTAATTTTTTTACGTAAGGCCAGTGAAGCTGGTGAATATTATTCATTTAACACAACGTCTTGATGAAAATGAGGGAGTTGTAGTTGGTCACATTGAAGCCCCATAAACACTCAAAATAAACGAATATTTCGTAAAATGAAGTTACCACATATAAAATATCAGTTTTTCTTACAGCAACAGCCAAAATTTCAACGCCAGATGTGGTTTGGTAACATAGATTGAACGAGATACAAAATGCATTTTTTTTTTTTTNTGGGTCGTATGAAGAGATATCGTTGCGGGAAATTAAAATGGAATATATTGTTCCACAAAAAATAAAATCAAGATTTTTTTATCTCGTTAAATCTATGTTACCAGACCACATCAGGCTATGAAATTTTGGCTTTTGCTATAGGGAACACTGAGTTTTTATGTTTTTAACTTTTATTTTAGGAAATATTTTACGAAATATTCGTTGATTTTCAGTGTAAATGGGGCTTTAATTAATATTGAGCTATTTCTTACGGAATGGGTGCATCGCGAAACCGTCTGGCCATCGCTGCCAGCGTCTAAACCGATTATCTTCAAAGTGTTTCATACCTGAAAAATCAATACACAGTCACTTAAATTAAATATTGACCGTAAACCCACAACGGTATAAATTATATAAGACAATATTAAGTTCAACGTATGAAGTAGTTAATCAACAACAAAACAATGCAAATTTAACTGGATTTGTTATATTTTACTCGTATATTTTATTGATCCAATTATCAAATTGAATTTTGATTAATTATTTCCTTTTTACATAGTTACCATAGCGCGTATCATTGCACAGGGTTTCAGCTGACAAAGTCACGGTGACCACAACATACCCCGGGCTGGGTGCCCAGTACAGCTCAAATACCGGATCTACCTGGCAGAATATCGGCGTGAACCAAGCAACCACCGTTACATGGAACCCCGTCGGGTCGATTCTTCTAAGAGCTTCGTACGTTATGACATATTTTACACGTTAAAGATGCTTAAAACTATGTATATACTTATTTCGGTATGTATTACTGGGCGTAAGTAAAGTATTTAGTTAAGGTTACCCAACTTATTCTAAAAATGCCATGTCCGTAGAATATTTCATTAAATGTGTCACTTGTTTAAACTGATTTTCAATAACGAAATACGGCTTGGAGTATTAAGTACTATTAATGAATTGAAAACATCGCCACTTCAAAGCAATATTGACGGATATTCTTACCGAAATGTGTTGAGTATTCATTGACATTTTGTCCAGGAATCTTCGAGGTGTCAATTGTGTATAAAAATAACTTCATGATTATCTGTCCTTAGTCTGGTCCTGAACCATGAACTTAAATATTTCAAGCCGTACGGTTAACGTGACTGATATCCTGGCATACATGTACATGTATTTCAGAAATGCAGCCGGTACCCGATACAGCCGTTCTGTTAAACTATCACAAGGTAGTACTTTAGTCTTTTTTTTTTTCTTTAGAAAACCAAGATATAAACTTTATGTGCCAGACAAGTAAAAGGTAGAAACTTATAGGGTTGAGTGATTTAGAACATATTATATTTCAAAGGTATGACATGTTAAAGGCTGATGAATTCATTTGTATTACACTTTGAATATGAATACTGAAAGAACAGAAATTATTTTACATTTGGTAAAATGAAAATTTGGAGGCACAACGCCTCCATGGAATATTCAAACTCTAGCCCTTATGAAATCGTATCCAATGTATCAATTCAATAATATAAAAAGAATGCCAGTTGAAAATTTGCTATGCAATTGTTTTCATTGTCTTTAAAATGTTAATAAATATTTAATGAGAGATTAAATTAAGAAACCTTTCATGATAAACATTATTTAATAATTATACAATGTGACTTCTTAATTATACAAACACAAAGTGTCTAGTTCTCCGCAAATAAAGCTACATTGGTGGCAAATACCCATCGGTTTCATGATTTCGGTCATTACATTTCCGTTTTTCACAAACATAATTTCAATGCAGTATGTTTAGCTCGTAGAATAATGGCAGTCGTTCGGTTTACGGGCGCATGAGTATGCTTCATCGCAGGCAGAAGCTGCAAACAGCCTCTTCAAATTTGGCTGAATTTTCCATAAATAACAAGAGTAATGGTGATTCCAGGTCCAGCCAAAAAGTGGTCAGACCAACAGGACGTAGATTACATAGCGGCCAATTTGACTGTGTTTGTGGACGTTCTGGACAACCTCGAGAAAGATGAAGGGTATTTCATGACGATGTCTGTCCGCTTCGGAAACATCGGTGCAAAGAATATAACGGCCGGGTCGTGGAAAATCTTCTTTTATACGTAGGTTGAAACGCTTTATACAAATTACTACAAATTCATTTAAATACATGTTAACAAGTTATTTAATTAAGAAATAATTCGTGTACGTTATAGTTTGTTGTTAAATAACTGACGGCCGGAAGTTTAGATGCGTAGGGATTAAATCACGAGTGCGAAGCACGAGTGATTTGAAACCACGCATCTAAACTTCCGGCCGTGGGTTATTCGACAACAAACTATTAACGTACACGAATTATTTCGATTCTAACACAGTTTTTACTAAAGATTTATACAATGTATCTTATTTTAGTGTACTATTTTATCTGAAGATCCGCCCATAAAAATAACTTTAGGCTGTTCTGTTGATCAGATCTCCGCCCTCAATAACAGCCAAACTGGATGGAAAAAAACGTGTCATTTCTCCCGTTTGCTTAAATAAGAACAACAACAACTTGTGTAAACTTACATCAACCTCCGCGCAGAGATTTGACTGGAACCAGCATAGCTGGATCAAATTGTATGTGAGAGCATGGAACGACAACTCTGCGTGGAGATTGAACTTACATGTGTACATTGTACACTTTTAATTAACGCAAGAGTGTTACTGCTACTTACGCTGGTGGAAAATGTATCGGCATGTTTTGTTTAGTTACAGCGCGTGCTTGCAGTGTATAAGCTCCGCCCATAATTATTGCAGAATAACCGATAGACGATTTTCTTCTTTCTTTATATGAAATTTGGCACGTGCAATGTTAGAATGGGTGTTATTTTTAGGTCATCTATTTGATGGAAAAAAATGAGCTATTGTCATGACCTGAGCGTCGGCGTTGGCGTCGGCGTCGGCGTCTGCGTCCGGTTAAGTTTTGTGTTTAGGTCCACTTTTCTCATAAAGTATTAAAGCTATTGCATTCAAACATGGCACACTAACTGACTATCATATAGGGACTGGGCAGGTAAAGTAAGATAACTCTGGCTGGCATTTTGACAGAATTATGTGCCCTTTTTATACTTAGAAAATTAAAAATTTGGTTAAGTTTTGTGTTTAGGCCCACTTTATTCCTTAAGTATCAAAGCTGTTGCTTTCATACTTGTACCACTTACTAACTATCATAAGGGGACTGTGAAGGCAAAGTAATGTAACTCTGACTGGCATGTTCACAGAATTATGGCCCCTTTTATACTTAGAAAATTGAAAATTTGGTTACATTTTGTGTTAAGGTCCACTTTATTCCTAAGGTATCAAAGCTTTTGCTTTCATACTTGCAACATTTACTTACTATCATAAGGGGCCTGTGCAGGCAAAGTAATGTAACTCTGACTGGCATTTTCACAGAAGTATGGCCCCCTTTATGCTTAGAAATTTGAAACACTTGGTTAAGTTTTGTGTTTAGGTCCACTTTATTCCTAAAGTATCAAAGCTATTGCTTTCATACTTGCAACACTTACTAACTATCATAAGGGGACTGTGCATGCAAAGTTATGTAACTCTGACTGGCATTTTGACATAATTATGGCCCCTTTTATACTTAGAAAATTGAAAATTTGGTTAAGTTTTGTGTTTTGGTCCACTTTACTCATAAAGTATCATAGCTATTGCTTTCAGACTTGGAACTCTTGCTTACTATCATAAGAGGACTGTGCAGGCAATGTTATGTAACTCTGACTGGCATTTTCACAGAATTATGGCCCCTTTTACACTTAGAAAATTTAAAATTTGGTTAATGTCTGTGTTTTGGTCCACTTTACTCCTTAAGTATCATAGCTATTGCTTTCAGACTTGGAACACTCGCTAACTATCATAAGGGGACTGTACAGGACAAGTTGCATAACTCTGTTTAGATTTTGATGGAATTATGGCCCTTTTTTGACTTAGTAACTTTGAATATTTTGTTAAATTTTGTGTTTAGATCCACTTTACTTCTGAAGTATCAAGGCTATTGCTTTTAAACTTTAAATACTTTCTTACTATCATAAGGGTACTGTACCTGGCAAGTTGAATTTGACCTTGACCTTTGAAATACATTGACTCTCAAGATCAATTTATTAAATTTTGCTAAAATTGCCATAACTTCTTTATTTATGATCAGATTTGATTCATACTTTGGCAAAACAACACTTACCTGACATACCACAATGGACTCCACCCAAAACCATCCCCATGCCCCACCTCAGAATCCCCCCCCCCATATTTTTTGTTTTCCATTTTTTTCTTATTTTTGAAAGATTATCGTATAAATGACCACACCCCACACTATACCCCCTCTCAATCCCCACCCTCGACCC
>VMBQ01002583.1:73367-86493 GCA_007657795.1 Dreissena rostriformis | reverse complement strand
TCTGAGAGAAAAATCAGGCCAGCTAGCTCAGTTGGAAGAGCGCTATATATGTATATATATTTATATATATATATATATATATATATATATTTATATATATATTTATATATATATATATATTTATTTTTTTTATTTATTTATTTTTTATGTATAATATCATATCATATGAATTGTTATGCAATTGTAACGGAATTTTAAATTATTCGCAACACAAGAACGTCGTCTTTATAAGAAAACACATACGAATTTCAAGCATGAAATGTGTAAAATATTATTTCTGTTTCCATTTTAAGAGTCGCTGAACATTTCTCAGAATTCCAACACCGTTCCCTCTGGAAACATCCTGTTCTTACATCATAAGGACGCAATTGGCGAAGGTGAGGAGAGTTACTTGCTGGAAATTAACCCGGAATCTAGAGAGGTGATAATCAAGGCGCCGACAGCCACCGGTGCGCTCCACGGCGCCCAGACTCTGATATCTCTTGTGCAGAGCAACGGCGGGACGCTACCTCGAGCTACCATTAAAGACCATCCGAGGTACATTATAACATACATTTGAGCAGTCTTCATTGGAATTCATCTGCACTTAAGAAATATTGAAAAAGCATTACGTTTTTAGTAATTCTATCTCGAAGTAAACGTTTTATTTATGTACATGCACTTTAACATAACACATATTTATCATTTTAAATGTGAAATTTATTCACTTGATTTTTATATTTTTACTTAATGTTTATTGAATACTGTTTGAGCAACCGAAACCATGGCAGTTTTAGCGCATGTAATGTTTACCGATGTATTATACACTCATTTTTTCAAGTTTGTTTACCGATCCGCAGGTACAGTTACCGCGGCGTGATGTTGGACGTGGCGCGGAACTTCAAACCGTTACCATGGATACTGAAGTTCCTGGACGTGATGTCGATGTACAAGCTTAATAAACTGCACCTACATCTATCAGACGACGAGGCGTGGAGGGTTGAGATAGACGGCATACCCGAACTCACTCAGGTACTGGTCATAATTTATAATTTCGTTTTGGCTGAGCTTTTTGTTAGCGTTTAGGCTGTTTGTGGAAGCCAACGCATATAAAGAGTGGAAAATGGAAATCAGAAACGCGTATCCGGGAGAACTTGTTTAGTTTGAGCTCCGGCAATGTTCGGTGCAATTTTTTATAATTTCTTCTTTTTTCATTGGAGGTATGCGAAAACAATGATATACATACACCGCGACGTCACTGTTCCGTATGACCCGGTAAAAAAAGGAAAGTTAATAATGAGTGCGCCGTAACTGTCTGTTTTTTTTTAAACTTTAAAAACAAATATTGTTCGTGCACTGATTAAACTGGGTTTTTTTTAAAGTAGCGAATAATTGAAAAAGTTTGTCATATAATCGCGAATGATAATATTGACCTACATTGTTTTGGTACCCGCTATTTCATACACACGTAGTTTCCGACCGAGTCATTTCGCCCCAACCAATCAAACGTGGATTAATTTGCTAAAATACTTGGTTTTGACTTCGTCGTTTAGCTTGCTTCTTTGTATAAAATATTAAATGTATTCGGTGTGTGAGAAATATATGTTCTGCATGAAGACTTCTCTTACCGCTATGCAACCATACCGTACAACAACCGTACCGTCAATATCAAATTATAAAAGACGTTAAAATATGCAACAACAAACATCTGTGAACTAAGTATATGAAAAGATCTAGAAGGAAACATGAGGGAGATACGGTCTACTCCTTCTTGTCCTAAAGTCTCATTAATAAGGCGTGTGTTGCGAATTAAGTGATACTTTGGATATTCTCTGAAATTATATTATCAATTATCAATTATTATCAAGTTGCTTAACATCTACAAAGTGTCTAATGTGTTACTTCTAGACCTCAAAGTTGGCATTGCAAAAATAAAATGAAAATGTAATTAAAATTAATAAATATTTTCAAATATTCATGGGCAAGTAAATTTACATATGCCATACAAACTTCGAAGTATTGGCAAATAATTATTTAGTATTACTGCGCAACTGTCAACGAGAGTAACATTAACAAGGTATTGATTCACGGTTATTCACACATTTTGACCCTCAAGCTGAAGCGCAACCATCTAACCGCCACATGTCACTATCAACTTATAAAACACGTTACAATATCTTACAAGAAATATTTATAAACTAGGTCTTTGGAAAGATCAGGGAGCTACGGTCTACTCTTGTGTTTTTTTCCAATGTGTAAGTACTGTAATATGCACTATGTATTGATTTATGAACTGTATAATCATGAATTAAAACTTGTTCACATTAATTTGGAATAGATAACCGGAATATAAGAAACAATGCATGCGGTTGATAATCAACTTACAAAAATACAACAACAACAATAACACCTTTCCGTCTAATTTATTTTTGTAGAAACGGAAATGTTCAACCATAATTTTCAAATAAGGATATATCCCGAACATCTTTTTGAAGATATTTCTGGTGTATATTGTTGTTGATTTAGAGTTATTCCACTCGTCAAATGCAGACAAGCGATTTTATATTTGATACGACATCTTAAATAGCAAAAAAGGAATCGTAATAACCGAGACTATTCTGCAGTAATGGTGATGTATGTCCCTCCAGGTCGGAAGCAAGCGCTGTCACAGCGAATACAGGGACGAATGCGTGATTCCGCAACTAGGTTCCGGTCCGGACACAGACAATACCGGTACTGGCTTCTACAACAAGACCGAGTACCAAACCATCCTGCAGTACGCGAACGAGCGTCATATTGAAGTCATACCGGAAATAGATATGCCTGCCCATTCTGCGGCTGCAATTTTTACAATGGAAACGCGCGAGGACGATATTGAATACAGGCGTTCCCATGGTAACCAGAACTTGCCGGAGTCGTGGCTGTTGTTCGATCATGATAGCGCCAAGGACGTGCTCAGCGTTCAAAAGTGGAAAAAGAACGCGATGAACCCGTGCATGAATTCTACCTATAGGTACGGAATCATTATGACCATGTTGTTACCATCATCATCGAAAATGTGCTAGTCAGTAGAAGCAGTAGAGATATTATTGTACTACCGTCGAAGGTGGTGGAGGATCGCGTTTTTTATCGTCATGTTCATAATAATAATAATGATACTTATAATAATAATGATAATAATAATAATAATAATAATAATAATAATAATAATAATAATAATAATCATAATAATCATAATCATAATCATAATCATAATCATAATACTAATAATAATAATAACAATAATAATAACAATAATAATAATAAACTTAAAAATAATAATTATTAGTATTATTATTATTATTATTATTATTATTATAGTTGTTGTTGTTGTTGTTGATTTTGTTATTTATGATGTTATTGATGATGTAGTTGTTGTTGTTGATGATGATGTTGTTGTTGATGTTGATGTTGTTGTTGTACAAGTTGTGCTTTGATAATCATTATATTTGTTCTATTTCAGGTTCGTAGAGAAGGTGATAGACGGACTGATAGCTCTGCACGAGGACATCCAGCCCCTGAGCAAGTTCCACATGGGTGGGGACGAGGTTGCCCAGAAGGTCTGGGACGGATCTAACGAATGTCGAAACAACCCCGACATTCCTGATAAAATAAAATTCAAGTATGTTCTCTTTTAATTGTAGAACTTATTTATTCCGTATTTAATTTCTACGAGAGCATGTTATCACGTTTATTGTATGTTATTTTATTTCATTTTTATACATAATTATACGTGTATAATAACTTCACACTATTTACATATGTTTTACGTTGCAAGGGCAGCGGATTTAGTTATTGTTTGCACTTCGGCTTTGACTTAATGACATACTTTTTATTTGTTGACAAAATTATCTTATCATCGGAACAGTAATACATTGTAAATATAGCAGTCAAATCTGTAATTAAGGAAATATAAATAGATTGAATCCGTTGAGGGAATTTTGGGATATTATTGCAAGCTATTATGGTTTTATTTACTTAGACGTTATACTAAGCTTTCATGGCGATATTTAAAAATCACTAACGCGGATAATTTTAAATTGTTGCCATCATAATAAATAACTTATGATTTAACACAAAGTTTCAACACAACGCTTATGCGTGATACAACACTTTCTACAACAAATTGAAAAGGACACTTCATCAACATATGTGGCGTGTTCTGAGAAAACTGGGCAAAATACTTGTGCGTAAAGTGTCATCCCAGATTAGCCTGTGCAGTCCGACAGGCTAATCCGGGACGACACTTTCCGCCTAAACTGGATTTTCGCTAAGAAGACACATCATTGAAACGAAAAATTCCATAAAAGCGGAAATTGTCGTCCCTGATTAGCCCGTACGGACTGCACAGGCTAATCTGGGATGACAATTTACGCACAAGCATTTTGCCCAGTTTTCTCAGAACACGCCACATATAAAGCATAGGAACACCATCGTGTTTTGCTCTTAAAGTTAAACGCGTTGCCCTAATTGATGGAAGAAACACAAACGCCAGAGAATCCTCGGAAAGACATAAGTAACACAACACTGGACAAAAAAAATTCGACGTTAAACACTATGCAGGTTGATACAGTGGTTTAACTTTTTGACGTGCGAAGATAACGCATCTGAATGTCAACTATATCGTGAGCACTTAAGTTGTCATTGAAGCTGCCATTGTTAACAACTTGTAAGCATTGTGACCCATTGAAGAGCTTCATGGCCCAGAAGAAACGATGACGATGATTTCAAACTACAACAATACAAACAACAACAGTATAGTCAGTCCCGGTATAAGCCTCAGCTCTCCGATCAGCGTCGCAGTGTGAGCCTCGGTGCGCAGATCATAGAGGCCGACCACGTGAGAACCAGCCTAGACGAACACAACGGACCGATCTTCTCGACGGCGGCAGTGGTAGATTTTACTGAACAACAACTTCGATGTTCCATGGGCAACGCATTACGTTACAGCCGGACATTCGACATCATTTGACCTTAGATGTTATTCCAATTCATTTAAAATGACATTAACATTGTCTAACAATATCGATACGTTTCAGGTTAAATTTAAGCAGATAAAGCCATCACATTATTGTTGCATCAACGATATACTTTGTCAGTTAAGTTTTGGCAAAAGATTTGTATATCACAAAATGTATAAATCTAACTTAAAATAAGGTATTTGTGGCGTAACAACTTAACTTGTTGACAAAATTTTCAAATTGCAAGGGCAGCGGATTCAGTTCTTGTTTTCGTTTCGGCTTTGACTTAATAAATTACTGAACATGTGTTGACACAAACTCAAATCCCAAGAACAGTAATAAAATGTACATATAACGGTCGAATGTTTAATTAAGAAAATCAACATAGATTGCATCAGCAGTTCATTCATAATCCATAACGTATCTTGTAGCTAAAAGTGTCTGTTTATTTTGTAAGAATGCGAAGGCGGATTTGCCAGTTTTGCCTGTCATTCAAAGTTTTTATTTGTGGACGTTTCTATGCAACAGCATTTGCTTGTATTATACAACCACCGAAGTTTATCATCCAACATTTTGATGTCCCTGAGCAACAATATTTGCTGTCACTACAAAATCGCCCAACGGCCGTATTGCGTTTCGGTATATTAAGCAGGTTAAGCTTTGTGTAAAACAGTCCAGCCCAGACTCAGAGAGCAAAAGACATCGGGTATATTTTCTTGTAATCATGGGGCTCGCTTGGTTTCCGAATGTATCTGGTTGATACGAACAATGTAAGGACTTGGAAAGCGTCGTTTTAAATAGCAGAATAAATTTCAATGAACAGTTTTTCAAGTGCTGTGCGCCTTTATTCCACAGAACTACGCTTCAACAGAATTATAATACAACAACATGTATATACTTAATTAGTTATATGTGTTTATGATATTCTTAAAATTTTAAAATTAGGCAGTGCTATAATATAATTTTATTATTAGAAACTTTATATCTAAAAAGCAGTGTAAAATTATGCGTCAAATATTATGTATGACTATTTAATACCTACGTTTATCCTGAAAATATATGTGGCCTTAATCAAGTACTGTCCCGATCTCAGCGCACTTGCTTATTTAAACACCCATCACTTAGAATCCTTTTGCATTCTTGTTCCGGTCTAAGCGCATGCGCGTATTTCAGTACCGGGCAGCTTCAGCGCGTGTTCATGCGGAGAGTTGCTGACATTGTCGCCAAAAAGAATCTCGATCTGGCCGTCTGGGAGGACGGCGTGTACGCAGACAACAAACCCAACCCGATCACGGACTACAAAGCCAAGTAAGTGGTAAATATATGAAAAAGAAAGTGTCATTTGCAACGTAAACCACGCGTCTGATGTGCAAATACCTAATGTTAGCCTAATATATTGACCAATGATGAACAGTTCAATAGACATGCAGGAAGACGTGCGTCTGACCACTAATGGACCTGTATACAGTTTGATAAATGGCCAAAATTTTAAAAAATAGTTTCAGATTCGGGACATGTCGTTGAAGTTATGTTATTTGCTAGGAAACATTAATACTGAACATTTAACATGCTATAAAATATCTATCGTATGCATCTTTGGGCGATTTAAAAACCTGAAAATTATAAAGTGTTACAAACGTGAAACGATTGATTAATTTGGAGATTTCTGTTGTTATCGTTATATTTTGTGACATAACGAGGATTGCTTATATTAATTGTAACATACATCAGTTTCTCTAGAAACATGGATGACCGAGTGGTTTAAGCGGTAAATGTTTACTCCAAGTGGTTCGAGCCCCGGTGTGGATTACGTTTTTCCTATTTTTTGTTCTTGTTTTGTATCGGAGCTCTATGGTTCCGATGTTCACATTTCTGTTTAAAGCATTTGAAGACAAACTTCAAAACATGACAAAATCTGTGATTAAGTCCCTTTGAAGAGACATTTTATTCGTTTTACATTTACAGAAATGTGTTCGTTTATCCGTGGAATAACAGATGGGGTACAAATTTCTCCATTCGAACGGCTGAATTCGCAGATGCTGGTTATAAGGTTCGTGCAATCATGTACGCGATAATGCCAAACAAATAAGGTCTTTATTTAAACAAACATATTTATAAAAATAGTGTAGTGTTTGTAGTATAGGTCGGATAAACGTTTTCTTTTCGTTTACTTTTTATTGAACAATAGTTATTTTCCAAGGAAATTAAAAAGGATGTTCAATAAAAATGCCATCGAATCTCTTGGTAACATATCCGTCTTTATATGTTAAAGAAAAAATATAAAGGAAGAAAATTGATCAAAAACTCATGTGGATTACCAAAATCGAGGTAGGCTCCAAAAATTAGAGTCGGTGGGGTTAGTAGAAACATTTCCCTTGTTAAGGTCTCATTGAGTGTAAATGAGATGCTGAATTCGTAAATGCTTTTAACTGATTTTAATATAATTTGCACAATGTTTACATGTTCACGCGGATCCGGATAAAATGTAAGTTACAACGGACTGATTTTTCCGGGATGGGGTATTTTAAATAAGCAATACGGATTTAAAGCTGAGTTTTTTACAACCAAGAATGATGTTTTATTGTTGACATTTTTTCCTTTCATCAAGGCAGCAGTCGTAGTATCGTAGAAGTACATATTCTACGGATTCAAGGCTGTGTTTTTGTAATTGTGTTTTCTCTCAGGAACCAATTATCACGTTGAGGTTAAAGGGAGACTGTACGATTTTCATATGTGTTAAATTGTAATATATTGATAAAAAATATGTTACAATAACACAAAATAGGCAAAAAAAAAATACATTGAAGACGAATTTCATAAAATCCAGCAGAGACAAGTTAGCGCTGGTTAAAGCCGATGCCGACACTTTTACTCGTATTTGCTAGGAAACAAAATTGTGTCTTTGTGTCGTATGAACGAATCTGCACTAAAACTAAATTAAGATTCGCATTGTAAATGCATGATATATATGCTGGCGAATTCGGCTGGAAGCCTTTTTCGATTTCAGAATTAAATATCTGGCTTATTTCGCTTTTTTCGACACATGTTCTTCTTAACTTTTATTTTAATTAATATTGAAATATATGTATAATAAGTTTAACACATTTTATAAAAATTCATAAATAATTGACAAACTCGTACAGTCTCTCTTTAATAAACATTTTCAGACAAGATTTTTAAAGAAAAAATATGTAAGCCTACCTTCTTACACAATTAAGTTGTGCAGGTGCGAATTTTAACGTCCTGTGTTTAAAATTACAAAAGCTATGCCCCTTTTTCAACTTAGAAATTTGCACAAACTAGACGTTCCTACAGTATTCAATTAACAACATTATACATTATCTAAGCAATGTACAATTTAATCTAACCGGTTTCATTCGAGTACTATAGTCCAACACTTTAAATCACTTTAAATGCCCAGACACTGAATGGCGCAATCAAGTACGTGCAGTTTGGCAATTTGTTTTGCATTCAGTTTCAAAATCAATAGAAACGCTGTATTGTATTAATAATTTTTTGTCTTCTGTGTTCTATTGATTTGAAGTGTAAAATGCAATGCGTATATGTCCATACATTTAAGAACAAATGAATGAGGATATTGATACATGTTCACGATTTAAATTTTCTACAAGTTTTTTGTGAATTTGACCTTAAACCGGAAATGAAAGATCAAAAAGTAATCCGCTCTGTACATTTAGCAGGTGTGTACAGGCTGACAGGCATGTAAAGCACAAGTTTATCTAACAATCAGAGTTCCCATCTATCAAATCATAAAACTGTAAGATAAAGTTATTTTGATTACATTTAACGAAATTACTCAGCTGGGTCAACTTACATCAAAATCTTAAATGAAACATTCATTCGAATATCACGACACTCTGTGTTTGTCTGACAAAATGGCGGCGATAAGGCGCTGCTAATAGGGGTGTCGAAAATGGACATTTAAAAGGTTGATCGCGGGTTTATCATTCCTCAAAATTCATCCCAACTGTTATCAGTCAAAAAGGAAATTAGGTAGGAGTGCTGGGGCACACTCAGGGTCCACAAAAAAATGCAGCCTCCGGCGCGGAAGACCCTCTTTGAAATACACACACGCGAGTGGTCAGTTAAATACTTTACTAAGTTCACCGTTACGGTCTCGTGTTTAACGTGCACAAACAAAACCAACTGCAAATAGCATGCATACAATTTACGCTAATGGAGTTAACGAGTGCCATGACAATGTTGTCGAGCTAAACTGCACGCGGCGTCGGCGGGTATTCGTCACTACTGTGACAAGTTCTAGTTATAACCGGTATAAAACCTACATTTATCCGTTCTATTCGCCTACATGTATAACCGTAGGTAATCTTACCCCTGGCCACGCACCTGTACTTCGACCAGCCACAGGAGCCAGATCCGGAAACCCGGGGGCTCTACTGGGCTACGCGCTTCACCGACACCCGAAAGGTGTTCGGTCTGATGCCGGAAGATATCTTCGCGAACCTGGGACCGGACCGGATGGGGAACCCCGTCACCCTGGAGAAGATCTGTGGTTCAAGCACGTGCCCGAAACCAATAAGGATTGACAATATCGTCGGTACGTATTCCTTAGTAATTAACACAGTATTTCCGGACGTCAATTAGATACGCAGTCGCGAGAGCCCGAATTTGCGCGAAAAGTGCAAACTGGAGTACAAATGAAATAACATGCAAATGGCAATTTAAAGGGACTTGTTCACAGATTTTGTCATTTTTTGAAGTTTGTCATCAAATGCTTTAAATAAATAAATATAAACATCAGAACTAAATAGCTCCAATATAAAAACAAGAATAAAAGTTTANATGACAATAAACTCAATAAAAGTAATTTAGACCCTCGTGATTCGATCATTTAACGAAATGCAGCTCTAAAACAATGTCCAGCACATCCACTGCACTCCAGGGCCCGTATTCACCAACCAATTCTAAGACTTAAGAATAAAGACTGAATAAATATACCTCAGAGTGTGCATATATACAGGCTAGAAATGGGTTTTAAATCGTTAAAATGTTGGTCTTAACGATGAATGATGTAATTATAGGTGTTAACTGCCATGCTAGACTTGTCTTTCAAGTAGTTTTTTAGCATTAAATTTTTAAGAATATTCTTCATTTTTAGACTTAAGATTAAGAATTGGTTGGTGAATACGCGCCCAGGTTGACGTCTCATCCGCAAGAAGAGTTAGTAGGTTAGGTTTTACAGGAGATCAAACCTGCGACCCCATAATTTTTAAGCCATTGCGTTATTACTGGACAACAGAGCTGCCACTTTCAGGGGATCATATCAAGTTATTTCGTTTATTTCTTACACAGGTATGCAGGCGTGCATGTGGGCGGAGGTGATGCGTACTGAGGGTCAGTTCCACGAGATGGCGTTCCCGCGCGTGCTCGCCCTGGCGGAACGCGCCTGGCACCGGGCCGACTGGGAGACGATGACGTCACCGTCACGTGACGCGGCGCGCGACAAGGAGTGGGAGGTTTTTGCGGACGCTCTCGGTTACGTGGAGCTGCCTAGGCTGGAACGGAAGGGCGTAATGTACCTGGTAGAACCGCCAGGAGCGAAGTAGGTGGCACGGTGGTTCCGGTTTTAGATTTACGTCTAACAACGTTTTGTTCATTTCGAAAAATACTGCTAGACGGCAGAAGTTCGCTATTGTAACCGAATCGCCACATCAATAAACAGGAATGACTCAGTCATTTTTAATTGGTTTAAAAATGACGAATCTAGAAATGAGCAGAATCACCCTAACATGCTATTTAATTGTTTATTGTCCATTAATAACATCATGCAATGCTTTAAAACTGTTTTACATACAATTTCATAAAAAAGTGTTCACATTCGTTAACTAGCAATTCAGGCTAAGCTCAATACCTGGTGATAATGCCTTCTGTATTAGGAGCCCGATCCATTACAAAGCCCAAAATAGGATCTTACCCACCAGTGAACTTTACCCTGTGTCTGTAACAGGGTCGAGATTGACGGCACGCTGAAGGCGAACGCGCGCTACCCGGGTCACGTGATCGAAGTCAGGGACAACAAAACTCAGAAGTGGGAGGAGTTCAAAGAGCGGAAGCTGGCCAACGGTCAATATACGTTCTACTTCCGGGTCAGGTGTGTATAAAGTTCAAATCACGATTTTTGTAGTTTTTGTCGCTAATACGTAAATTGCTAAAACGTAAATTGCTTTACCGGGGTAATTAATTTGCGTGGAGCAACTAAGTGCACCTTTAGGATAGTGGAGCGGTATATGTCTTCTGATAATATTGGAAATATGGACGTGCCTGATTACTTTAAGATTCATTAATATTGAACGAATGCGAAGTCATAAAAAAGGTTCCCGTATTATATTAAATTCGCAAATTTACTTTCTTGGATTGCTGGATTTATTTAACGTGATCTTTTCAATAAAGTGTTTTTTCCTTATAATTGTGTTAGCATCATTTATTAGCATATTGTTTTGCCAAGAAATGTGTTTTACAGAATTGTTTCAACCAGCTTTCTCTGTTAAATTTGAATTCAAATTATTACCGGTAAACAAGTACATTAAACATACGTTCATCCTCCTGTTTGCCAGGACCCCGGGGGACGGGCGCGTTTCTCGCACAGTGGAGCTGAAAACAACGGTGACCACGTCCCGCGGTTCCGCGCAAGAAATCCGCAGTTCGAAACTTCCGGTTTTAGTTCTGTGTCTGTGGTGCATGTCGCGTGCTCTCGTGTAACGGTGACTTTGTATGAAGCGGAGTGTGTCGTGCGAGACGCTTCTCACATGTTGTCGCTCACTGCATGATAGTCCTTTAAAATAGTGAACATATTTATCAATTCGAGCTCTAAACTTGTGAAGCATAGACTTATAAACAATAGATACAAAAAATGTGAGTGTTCGCATCATCATGAAAAATTCCGCATATACTGCAATAAATGTTATGTTTTTTTAAAACATGTTTCCTTAAAAAATATAGTGATATACTAACTTGCTCGAAAAGGTAATTACCAACATATTTTTTACACAAATAAAGCTATATATGGAGTTGCATTCTCATGTGAAATATAATGCATTTTTTGTTATTATACATACAATAATAAGTCATTGTAAAATTGTAAAAGTTTTGTCAGCGATACACTTCAAGGGTATTGAAAGATATTAACGTAAACGTAGCCGCATATCTAGGAAACGCATTTACGTTGAGTACGTATTCAGTATAGTTACGTTCAATCTTTAAATGCGGAAATGTTACAAAACGAAGCTTATACAAAGAACAACTAGATGTCATAACAGTCCTCAAAAAAAGTGTCTTAATATTGTAACAGCGTTGAATGTTTTCATGCATAATATTGATGTTTGGTTTTAAATTGCATGCGAATGTGTGTTTTATTTAATTAACCCCCCGTTTTCGTGTTCATAGACATGTATGTACAAATACAATATATTTTCTTTTTTTATAAGCGTTCACGTGTTTTGCTCTTCTTGATGTAGTATTCTCCCGGATAATCCGGTGTGGTGTGTTATGGTCCTCCGTAGGTGAGGATGTTGCTTTATGACTCCTTCTCGTGATCTGAGTTTGAAAAACACATGTTATTTCCGGCAAGTGATCCAATGCAATCTCCCTAGCGAAACGGAGGTGCGTCAAGTTGGCACTGACATCGACATACGACAGTTGACATTCGAATATCGAGCAGGGACGAATATCTTGCTTGCTCTGACATCGACATTCGGCACTTGTCCCAAATATCGAGCTGGGGTGAATGTCGAGCCAGCTCTGACATCGACATTCGACACTTGTCCCGAATATCGAGCTGGGGCGAATGTCCCGCCTGCTCTGACATCGACATTTGGCACTAGTCCCGAATATCGAGCTGGGGCGAATGTCGAGCCAGCTCTGACATCGACATTTGGCACTAGTCCCGAATATCGAGCTGGAGCGAATGTCGAGCCAGCTCTGACATCGACATTCGGCACTAGTCCCGAATATCGAGCTGGGGCGAATGTCGAGCCAGCTCTGACATCGACATTCGACACTTGTCCCGAATATCGAACTGGGGCGAATGTCGAGCCAGCTCTGACATCGACATTCGACACTAGTCCCGAATATCGAGCTTGGGCGAATGTCGAGCCAGCTCTGACATC
>VMBQ01002583.1:23016-73054 GCA_007657795.1 Dreissena rostriformis | reverse complement strand
CAAACAAGGGAAACAACTACGGTTTATGCATGTTCTTTTTATTACAGATTTGCCTCCCTTTAATTCATTTAAAATCTCATTTTACAGCAGAGATTCCAAATCTGACCTGTAAATGAGCCCCATATTTACTGCCAGTGCTAGGTTACCTTTTCCCATTTGATCATTCTTAAGTATTGGTCTTGTTATTAAACATTCATTGGTTCTTTGTTCAGGAATGTATGATTTTGTAAGGCAATAACAGTGTTCTTATTCAAATTTGTGTTCTATTTTTAGCTCACCTGAGCGATAGCTCAGGGTGGGCTATTGTGATCACTCACCGTCCGGCGTCCGTCCATCCGTCCGTCCGTCTGTCTGTCCGTCCGTTCACAATTTGTAAACATCTTCTACTACTAAACCATTGAGCCAATTTCAACCAAATTTCATGTGGAGCATCCCTAGGTCATGGGACAAAAATACTGTTAAAAAAAATTGGATCACATGACCAAGATGGCCGCCATGACCATATATGGTAAAAACCTTAAAAAATCTTCTTGTTATAACTTATTTTAAGCGAGTCATAGCACCAAACACCCATAAATCTATATATCGCTGTATCATCGATATTTCCTTTCACAAATAGGATGATCTATGGGTACCCTAGATGTGTCCCCCTGATTGTCATTTTGATCTGACAATTTTAGAAGGAGTTATGGCCCTTTGTTACTTTTAACTATATAGAAGATATAGGGAGAAAATCTTGTTATCACAACTCCTCGGAAACTACTTAGAGGATTTTCACACAATTATTACAGGATGACCTATCGGTGCCCTACTTGTGTCTACTCAATTTTCATTTCGATTGGACAATTTATGAAGGAGTTATGACACATTGTTACCGGGTGCCGTGTGAAATAGGTGAGCGACTCCAGGACCATCATGGTCCTCTTGTTAACATTGAGGGTGGTTAACCTCAGGGAGGATCTGCTCGAGTTACGGGCTGTGTTTTTTGTGTCGCTGTGATGTGGATTTATTGGGCTTGCGTTGTCTGAGTGCTCGGATGGTCTATCTTTGCAGGCCCCCTGGCATAAAAATGAGCTGCAGAGATTGGGTTGGTGTCCACTTCCACATATCCATCAGGATCGAGCCTTCTCGGGGTGCTCGTATCAGGATTACCATCTGTACCGCGTCGCCGAGGGGGTGATTCTTTGGCGAGTTTCCCGTGTCTCTGCGCTGTATTGGCTCTGCGCTCAGGTATGTACAGATACCCCGATCTCGGGTTTGCAGGTTGCCTGGCAGCCTATAGGCTTGGTCACCAACGTCATCTCTGTGCGATGAGAGAAGGACTGGATTGTCAGGGTTATTGTTCTGTTCGGTTGTACTATGGAGGATGTTAGCAGGTGATGGAGGGAGTTCAAGGATGTCAGAATTACTGGTCATTGGAACATCTGAAAGGTTGATAATGTCGGCATGAGTAGTGCGGGATTTTTTTGGGGTCGAGTGGTTGGCTGTGGTGCCATTTGGTCTCATCACCCTCCAATCTTTCACATCACTTCTGCATCTCTTTCTGTCAAGCCAGGTGACTCTTTTTGTTGTGGTCGAATGGTGGTGATATTGTCTGCCGCCGCCAATAGGCCTAGGGGGGTGCTTCTTTGGCGAGATTCCCGCGTCTGTGCGCTACCTCTTTGGCCCGCACTATTATGTATAAGGCTTCGTCCCTGCGAGGACGATACCCTGTCCTGCTGACACTGTATTGGCTCTGCACTCATGTATGTGGAGTTACCCCGATCTCGTGGTTGCAAGTTGCCTGGCAGCCTAAAGGCTTGGTCTAAATGGTTCAGAGGTCCTGGCTGTGTGTTGGTATCTTGGTTGTTGGTCGTCTGGGAGCCGGTAGGTGGGGCATAGGGGACCGTGAAGCGCGGGGGTGGGTGGGCAGCAGACCAGGTAGGTGGACCTTTGTTCATTTGAGGAGCTGCAGGGGGCCAGGATGAAAAGCCTGCCGGAAGTGGTTGCGTATATGGGGTGGCACCCAGGAGGGAAATCCAGCGGACATCTGTGGTACTGCAGTAGGTTTGTGGCAAGAGATGGGAGACATGAAGTGATGACAGGGTTGTCCAGTGGACATCTGTGGTACAGCAGTAGGTATGTAGTGTGTACTAGGAAGCATGGAGTGATTACAGGGGTAGACAGAAGTCTGTGTTGGAAAAAAAGAATACTGTCTATTTGCCATGAGAAGTCACTTGAGATGATTAGAGAGTTGGTGTACGTTTTCCAGACTATTTATTCTCGTTTTCAATAGTTCGGTTTCTAGTGCAGATATTCTGTCTTCAAGGCGGTGTGTTGGCGCAGAAACGGGGTTACCATCTACAGGGTAATTTGCCGTTGTTGGTACAGGAGCTGTTTAGTAATACTGATTCGGTGTGTGGGACGCTTTGTTTTGAATTGAAAGTATTTTGTTCTTCAGTTCTAATTCCTCTATTTTCTTTTCTAATTTTGAGAGAGTAGCAATAGAGAATTCCAGCTGCTGATGTATATCAGAATCTTGACGGTTTTCATTCTTCTTCTTATTTGGCTTGCCAAGTATTGAGTCCTTAGCAGGATTGATTATATATATTGTTTGTTCTGAACTGGATGATAACTGATAAGTCATTTAAACAAATAAGACACATATCGGGATTAATAATTTGATAGTTTTTTTTACAGAAACTGAGAATTGTAATTAAAAATAAGTTCAGGACGATCGTTGTGTTACAGCTGATGAAATTTGAAATCAAATATCACAAGGCCCAGAATGTTATCTAATTGAACGTTTTTCGTTTTTGTTTTTTCATTACATAGTTTACGAACAAGTGAGACTGTAATGTACTGTACTGGGGCGGACTTGGCTGTACGAGGAAACTGTCCATGACAACACGGGCGTGTGACAACGCACTCTGGGGTTGAACCTCAAAGTGCGGTATACTTCTCACCACACCATGCGGTCAAACGCGCTTCGGGGGTCAAAATCGGGAATTGAACCCCAAAGTGCGCTACTTATCAGCGCACTTTGGGTTACACAGTACTACAAATGTCAGCTTTGCATTGTTTATTAAATTTCTATAAAATAAAACAAATTACATTGTAAATACACGTGTGTCTATTTTTGAACTTTGCATCCAGGCTAATAACACATTACCAGCGTTCTACTTCATATACCGGTAGTCGTAATTCCCTGAAAATGGTACATATGTTAAATGCATATGTGTAAATGCAATAAAGGTTTACGCGACACTGTATTTAAATGTAATAACAAAAAAATACTGTAAAATATTGTTATGGCTGCTAGTGGATAAAAGGCCTACTATTAAAATATTAATTAAAAATTTGAACATCATCATATAAACCAATCAAATTTCTTCTAACACATATTGAAAAGTTTAAGTACACTTTTCAGACAAATCGTTTTAAAACAAAAATATCTGGGATTATAAGTCTTCAGGCGGTCAATTTTGTCGAGGGCATAATTTCACAATTTTAAAGAGGTTTATTTGACGATTCTACACACCAAATATTTACGTTCCAGCCGTTGTTTTTTTTACATAAAATGGTCTCAGTTTTCATGGCTTTCAAGGTTAACCATCGAATAAAATTATTTAAACATCATTGCCCGGATATGTTTGTTGAGCGTGCCACTTGTATTGAATGGACCTCGTCTACATCGTTTCTACATGTATATTATAGAGAGGTAACAATAAATCCTGTAGTACTATTATTTTTATAAAAATGGTTCCTGTTTGACTTGTATACAAATTTATATATAAGTTCAAATGTAATTCCTTGAATTTAACAAAATTAAATGAAGAAATATTTGCGTTTATGATATAAGTTAATACTATAAAAATATTTCAGGCCTTATCGACAGGCATTATGTTTATTTAACAAACAATAAATAAAAGCATATGCCACACTTATAAGTTATGCCCTATACATTTCCCTTAAATTTACTTCTTCTTGTTTATGAAAACCCAAAGTCCTGTCGTTTTTGTGAGAATGAAAATGCATAGCCTATGTATCTGTGCAACGCACTTGAGGGTTGAAACTTGACCCCAAATTGCATAAATCATATTTTGGGGTTCAACCAGAAGTGCGTTGCAACACAAGCGCAAGCAAAAAGACTACCTGTTTTTTATGTTGACGTATTTAATTTATTGACTTTAATTACACACTTGGTGTTTGTTTTTCATTAAATTTCATTTTCCATACTTAAATTTAGAAGAGCAAATTTTGTGTGTAAATTAATAAAGGCTCAGTTTGCCTGCGATCTTGAGCCAAATTCCTTTTCATACTTAATGTACGTTTAGGAGTCGCAGTTTATTTATTTATATATTTATTTTCTATAAAACTGGGTCTGCAAATTTAAAAGCCGAACCGGTATTCTAAAAATGTCTTAAAGAAAATCTAAGACAATTCTTAAAATTCAATTATTATGTTAAACGGATGGCTGTTTTGTGCATCTGTTTTTTGTTTTTTTGGCATTATTTTCCTCTTTTTCTGAAAGTATCCTTATTTTTTTTTAGTTTTCCATTTTGTATGAATAATCGTGACGATTGTGCACTGAAATATTAATCCCAAATTTACATATTAAAATTTTTATGTTTTATTTAGTTTAATTTAGTTTTTCTTTTGGAATACCAGACCTGATCGTTTGTGATATTCGTCCCAGCTCGATATTCGCCCAAGTTCGATATTCGGGCCTAGTGTCGACTGTCGATGTCAGAGCTGGCTCGATATTCGTGCCAGCTCGATATTCGGGACTAGTGCCGAATGTCGATGCCAGAGCTGGCTCGACATTCGCCCCAGCTCGATATTCGGGACTAGTGCCGAATGTCGATGTCAGAGCTGGCTCGACATTCGTCCCAGCACGATATTCGGGACAAGTGCCAAAATGTCGATGTCAGAGCTGGCTCGACATTCGCCCCAGCTCGATATACGGGACTAGTGTTGAATGTCAATTTCAGAGCTGGCTCGACATTCGCCCAGGCTCGATATTCGGGACTGGTACCGAATGTCGATGTCAGAGCTGGCTCGACATTCGTCCCAGCTCGATATTCTGGACTAGTGTTTAATATCAATGTCAGAGCTGGCTCGACATTCGCCCCAGTTCGATATACGGGACTTGTTTTGAATGTCAATGTCAGAGCTGGCTCGACATTCGCCCCAGTTCGATATTCGGGACTAGTGCCGAATGTCGATGTCAGAGCTGGCTCGACATTCGCCCCAGCTCGATATACGGGACTAGTGTTGAATGTCAATGTCAGAGCTGGCTCGACATTCGCCCGATTTCGATTTACGGGACTAGTGTTTAATGTCGATGTCAGAGCTGGCTCGACATTCGCCCCAGTTCGATATACGGGACTAGTGTTGAATGTCAATGTCAGAGCTGGCTCGACATTCACCCCAGTTCGATATACGGGACTAGTGCTCGATATTCGTCCCAGCCCGATATTCGAATGTCGATATCAGTGCCAACTTGACGCACCGTTTATACTCATGCAAAGTGGTGTGATACACAACGTTTGTTCGTCCCTTTCTGGTAGTATAGTTGTGCTTGTGTAAAGCAAACTACATAATTCACAACGAACGCCACGCTACTTACGCACGATGCACGCATGTCAAACACATCATTCCATTCGCAGATCCGATTGGGTTATTATGTTCATTAACAAACGTGCGTCAAAATTGAATTTGCCTTGCGTCAGCCTCACAGTTCCGGATGTTCACAAAGTTTCGTCAAATGCCTGGATGGCGCTCCTGTGATTGAAATTTTGAGGGTTCATCGTGCATGCAGGATTGTACACTATTGCAAGGGAAATTCACTGAAAGGGGAATCGAGTTTATGCCTCCGCCCGTAAAATGATTCCCGTCCGATGTCTGTACAAGTTTTGTCCTAGACGTTAGCTGAACATTGATCAGTGACTTCCCAGGCACTAGATGCCAACACGATCTCATTCGAAATCGGACGATGGTTTAACAGTATAAAACGTACGCCCATTGAAGAAAAACAAAATCTTCGAAGATCGGACAGTGCGCGGCAAAACTTAAAACATATATACACATGTATAACACTCGGCCGTTGTTAACGTTTTAAGGTTTTCCTAAACTTCGACCGGCGCCATCATTAAGTGATTGTGGATATGGTAATTATACATTACATACACTTTCAAGGTTGGGGTAAGCACATATGTGTCGTGTTCTGAAAAAACTGTGCATAATGCTTGTGCGTAAATTGTCATCCCAAATTAGCCTGTGCAGTTCGCACAGGCAAATCAGGGACGACAATTTCTGCTCTTATTGAATTTTTCGTTTAAATGATGTCTCTTCTAAGCGAAAATCCAGTTTAGGCGGAAAGTGTCGTCCCTGATTAGCCTGTGCGGACTGCACGGGCTTATCTGGGACTACACTTTACGCACATGCACTTTGTCCAGTTTGCTCAGAACGCGACTCAAATCATTATTGTAATGATACATAAACAGTTCGATAAATTACTTAAGTTGTGTGAATAAAGTGATTATTGCTGTATTAAATCAATGAATAGTGCCACATCTATTTTCCACTACTACATGTTTTAATATATATCATTGTTAAAGTGATATTAGTTATGTATTACAGTGACTTCTTTGTCTCAGTATTTTATGAACAACGGTCACTATCGATGTTAAAGTGACACATCTAATGTTACGAATCAGTTAAATATTTGTTAACTTAAACCATTACCTTATTTTTATAATTATTATAATCCAAGTCATTAAACTTGTGTATTTTAAGAGCTAATGAATGTTGTTGTTGTTGTTTTGATTTAGGCCAGTGGCCGGTTGCCCCTTTCTGAGATGTAGTCAGGTGGTCAAGTAAGGTGTGAATCTTTGATTGTGTTGACCATTGGCTGTACGGATATTGAATTGGATGGATGTGTAGTTTACCTGATAAGGTAAAGATGAAGTTTTATGTTTTATTGGTGTAAGGAATTGAGCCAGTGCTTGTCAGTGTGATTATTTTTCTAGAGTTTGTTTTAAGAAATTGAACATAATACATAATTGTTATTTGGTATTATTGTGTATTGACATTTAAGAAACGATAATACCAAACAGTAGTTCGATTGTAACACGGTCTGATATAAAAGTTTGTTTTAGGAAATTGAACATTATACATAATAATGACTTAAAACTTATTAAAACAAAATAATTTTAGAAGACTTTAAGGCCGCTCAAAGTATAGAAACATAATCATAATTATACTAATGAAAATAAGCAGAAAATAATCACGGACTTATATGTTGTATTCCCTATGAGCGTAAAAGCCAGTAAACTATACATTTGTGCGTCCAAATGTGTATGTGTACTTTAACGGACTCAACTCCTTTTGAACTTTCAAAACTGAAAATTAATATCGTAAATTGAATATGTTCGCACTGTAACTTATTTAGAAAAAAATATAGACTATACTGGTATACACTACAATTAATAGTTTTTGAAAAAAAATAGCGACATGTCTTTTGTATGTATGCAATAAACGTCGTAGGTGTCATATCAAACATATCTTTTTTCAACAGCTGTCCTTGCATTTGGATACAGACAGGAACTGTAGATCAGCTCGGATACACCATGGCCAACTGCTGGAGGTCACATTCACCACACAGACGTATACATCGTTGAAATGTCATCCCTTACACTGCTGTTAATACAAAGATAAGCGATATCAGTTTATAAATTATATAATTTAAATGCAAAATAACAACATTTGCGCGTATGTAGTAAGAAAGTGGTTAGTTAAAATCCATTTACAGTATTTTATCTTGAATGTATCGAAATCGCTAAGACACATTTGAATTCTTTTTCCCTGGTGACCTATGAGATCTAATGCTAACCACATACATTTGTACTTATATTGATCGAACTCTCTTCCTCCAGATCGTTGGGCGAACACAATACGTACTTGTCAAATGAGACCGTATAATCATTTTGTTAGCATTTCACATGGTACAAACTACTGCTACTTTGGTCCTATTTTAAGATAAAATGGGAGAGAACTAGGCTCTCTATTCATAATTGTGTCGCGTTCTGAGAAAACTGGGCATAATGCATGTGCGTAAAGTGTCGTCCGAGATTAGCCTGTGCAGTCCGCACAGGCTAATCCGGGACGACACTTTCCGCTTTAACTTGATTTTCGCTAAGAAGAGACATCATTTAAACGAAAAATTCCATAAAAGCGGAAATTGTCGTCCCTGATTAGCCTGTGCGGACTGCGGCTAATCTGGGATGACAATTTACGCACAAGCGTTTTGCCCAGTTTTTTCAGAACACGACACAATTGAAACTGTAAACCGACTTAACTTTTGTAGACTTTGCCGTTCTGGAACAAACATCAATTTGTGACAATAAATCGAATATTGTCTATTAGCAATTCTGGAAAGATCCTGTTAAAATGTGTAGTACCCTTACTTATAACCTATCATTTAGGTTGACTAGTTGATAATAGTATCAAATATTTCTAGCAATATTGTTTCATTCCATTTAAGAAAATTCAAATAATTGTTTGATACAATGAACAAAACTACGTTCGATTCATGTTACGTCAGACTTGTCCGTAACGTGTTAAAGCACTGTGGGTCAAGTGCTTTTTGATGTCAAGAGGCAGAACAGTACATACTATTTTTATTTGGGAAACAAAGTTGCAATTTGCAAGTTTATTTTTAAACATTCATTATATCAAAATGACAACCCCTTCCCACATCGAAGACGACGGATATATTGGTATGTCTGTCAGTCGGTCGGTCGATTTTTTGTCGGTCTGTCCCTATTAGCATAGCTTAAAGCAATCAATGATCGATCTTAATGTGTTTAGCATTACACAATTAAATTCATCTTGACAGATTAACGTCCGTTTTCACTAAGAAATATAATTTGATAGTGTTGTATATATTAAGAATATATTTACTGCCATCGAAATATATTCAAATGAGTACCGTGAATCATAAACATAAATGAAAAAGATTTGCTTGTGAAATTTAAATGGGCATATTAAAAATTCAGGAAGTATTCAAACTTCTAGAGGATATTAAAACGAGTGTTGTGCCTTGGTAAATGTCTTGCTTAACCCATGTATGCCTAGCGTCTAGAAAAATGGCCTTGGCAAATAGCGTAGACCCAGATGAGACGCCGCATGATGCGGCGTCTCATCAGGGTCTGCGCTGTTTGCTTAAAGGAATTTCTTTAAGAAATATTCTAAATTTAGAAATAAATATCCTAGACATCCCTAATTTTGGAAAGAAATTTATCCAATTTTGAAGAATGGGAGAGTCCATTAGGCATAAATGGGTTAAGTTGTTTGGTTTTGCGCAAACATGTACATCAGAATGATGATTTAAAACAATCTGAATCTGTTCCGTCTTGAAATGAAAATATCAACGTGCGTTGAGGACATTTTAAAATAATAGTGTAATTTCCACTAGTAAAATTCTGAAATAGTTATAACGGTATTATTTTATTTTCCTCATACTTGAATCATAACAATTATTGAAAAATATAGGTTACCCGGAAATAGGCCTTGTGAGTGAAACCGAACGAACAGAGTAAATTCAAATTAAAATCCATTTAAATATTTTTATCAAATTAACCTTTAACATGTAATTGTGTTTTGTAGACACAATTTCTGTTTGTTCAGTTTCTTTTCTTTCTTGCAGTTTTGCAGTGTACAAATGTAGATGCCAGCTAGCGGCAATCGACTATACACACCACATTGAAAGACAAGTACTGGTTGACAAAGATGGCAAGCCAAGGTAAACTAATCATTTAAAGAAGTCGTTTGAAATGTGTGTGCTGTTGTTAAAAACGCAATCCACAGGGGACAAAAATATGTCAAGAAATTCACGCGTGCTTTAAAGATTTAACTCGTTGATAAGTGAGTGGAATTTATGTCCTCTTAATCCACTGAATGTGCCAAGAAAATCTAATATTTGCAACAAACACACGGAAACACAAGCAATTTATATATATTTTCATATTTGTATGCCCCCCTTCGAAGAAGAGGGGGTATATTGTTTTGCACATGTCGGTCCGTCCGTCGGTCCACCACATGGTTTCCGGATGATAACTCAAGAACGCTTAGGCCTGGGATCACCAAAGTTCAAAGGGACATTGATCATGACTGGCAGATGACCCCTATTGATTTTCAGGTCAAAGGTCAAGATCACAGTGACCTGCAGCAGTAAAATGGTTTCCGGATGATAACTCAAGAACGCTTTGGCCTGGTATCAGGAAAGTTCATAGGGACATTGATCATGACTGGCAGATGACCCCTATTGGTTTTCAGGTCACTAGGTCAAAGATCAAGGTCACAGTGACCTGAAGCAGTAAAATGGTTTCGGGATAATAACTCAAGAACGCTTAGGCCTGGGATCACGAAAGTTCATAGGTACATTGATCATGATCATTGTAGTGGCAGCCAATGGTCAACACAATCAAAGATTCACACCTTACTTGACCACCTGACTACATCTCAGAAAGGTGCAACCGGCCACTGGCCTAAATCAAAACAACAACAGCAACATTTATAAGCTCTTAAAATACACAAGTTTAATGACTTGGATTATAATAATTATAAAAATAATGTAATGGTTTAAGTTAACAAATATTTAACTGATTCGTAACATAAGATGTGTCACTTTAACATCGATACTGACCGTTGTTCGTAAAATACTGAGACAAAGAAGTCACTGTAATAAATAACTAGTATCACTTTAACATTGCTATATATTAAAACATGTAGTAGTGGAAAATAGATGTGGCACTATTCATTTATTTAATACAGCAATTATCAGCTTATTCACACAACTAAAGAAATTTATCGAACTGTTTATGTATCATTATAATAATGATTTGAGTCGCGTTCTGAGAAAACTGGACAGAATGCCTGTGCGTAAAGTGTCGTCCCAGATAAGCATTGCAGTCCGCACAGGCTAATCAGGGACGACACTTTCCGCCTTAACTGGATTTTCGCTAAGAAGAGACATCATTTAAACGAAAAATTCAATAAAAGCATAAATTGTCGTCCCTGATTAGCCTGTGCGAACTGCACAGGCTCATTAGGGATGACAATTTACGCACAAGCATTATGCACAGTTTTCTCAGAACACGACACATATGTGCTTACCCCAACCTTGAAAGTGTATGTTATGTATAATTACCATATCCACAATCACTTAATGATGGCGCCGGTCGAAGTTTAAGAAAACCTTAAAACGTTAACAACGGCCGAGTGTTATGCATGTGTATATATGTTTTAAGTTTGGCCGCGCACTGTCCGATCTTCGGAGATTTTGTTTTTCTTCAATGGGCGTACGTTTTATACTGTTAAACCATCGTCCGATTTCAAATGAGATCGTGTTGGCATCTAGTGCCTGGGAAGTCACTGATCAATGACCAGCTAACGTCTAGAACAAAACTTGTACATACATCGGACGGGAATAATTTTACGGGCGGCGGCATAAACTCGATTCCCCTTCCAGTGAAATTCCCTTGCAACAGTGTACAATCCTGCATGCGCGATGAACCCTCACAATTTCAATCGCAGTATCGCCATCCAGGCATTTGAGGAAACTTTGTGAACATCCGGAATTGTGAGGCTGACGCAAGGTAAACTCAATTTTGACGCACGTTTGTTTATTTACATAATAACCCAAGCAGATCTGCGAATGGAACTAAAATACCAGAAAAGGACGAAAAGACGTTGTGTATCACACCACTTTGCATGAGTATAAAAGGTGCGTCAAGTTGGCAATGACATCGACATTCGAATATCGAGCTGGGACCAATATCGAGCTAGCTCTGACATCGACATTCGGCTCAAGTCCCGAATACCAAGCTAGGGCGAATGTCGAGCCAGCTCTGACATCGAAATTCGGCACTAGTCCCGAATAGCGAGCTGGGGCGAATGTCTAGCCAGCTCTGACATCGACATTCGACAATAGTCCCGAATATCGAGCTGGGGCGNCAGTAATCAGAGTGCATTACCAGTTGTCAGTAGTCAGAGTGCATTACCAGTTGTCAGTAATCAGAGTGCATTACCAGTTGTCAGTAGTCAGAGTGCATTACCAGTTGTCAGTAATCAGAGTACATTGCCAGTTGTCAGTAGTCAGAGTGCATTACCAGTTGTCAGTAATCAGAGTGCATTGACAGTTGTCAGTAATCAGAGTACATTACCAGTTGTCAGTAATCAGAGTGCATTGCCAGTTGTCAGTAGTCAGAGTGCATTACCAGTTGTCAGTAGTCAGAGTGCATTACCAGTTGTCAGTAATCGAAATGTTATTCAAAACATAGTGATTCAGCAGAGTTACAATAGACTCACAGACATTCACAGAACTGCTCCTCAGTTCAACTTTAGCAACTGTCAAGTCAATTTTCACTATCAGTGAATTAACTTGCTAAAACAAAAACACTGAAGAAAATTGTTTGAAGTTAATACTATGTTACTGTTAGACTTAAAAAACACTTTAAGAGACATACTTTATAGTGTTTTCGGTATATAAGTACTTGATATTCGGGACTAGTGCCAAATGTCGATATCAGAGCTGGAAAAAACGTTCAATTTCCAGAGTTTCACAAGGTGATCTTCAACTTAAGCTAATGGCATGGTGTTTAACTTCAAATGACCTGATTTCGGTCGAGATACCATTTGACCAATCTTCGGATCATATATAAAGAGGACTGTGCCCATCTGTTCTCTGTACTCTTAGAAGGACTTGTGGAAAGTGTAGCAACCGATTTCCTGTGCGTATAATTTACATGTATTTTAAGATGTATTTATTTAAATGCGTATGTTTGTATCTTACTCTGTAACTTGTAAAAACGCATTGAATGTAATGCAATTGTCTTTTACAAACAACCTGCAATAGTGTGTTCATTTTCGCAGTGGTGTGAGTGTGATGCTTCGTATTATAATGTACCATAAATGGCCAGGGAGGGTTCAAGGGGCGCAACTCGGTACCATGAATCCGTGTCCAACGACAGTTGTCTTTCTTAATTATCGAAAATCTCGGAGGCCTGCATAAACGGCTTTTCAACAAAAACGATACTTTTAAGACACTCATTCGGAATGTTCTGTCTTAATATAAGTATTTATTATGCACCATGATAACAGTTCTTAACGCAATTAATTAATGTATTGATCAGTAAAATCAAAATACATTCACTTAATTGTAGTGTTGTAGGGAGGCGGAAAACTACAACGGGCGAGGCATGGTATGGTATTGCGCAAGGGGGGGTTAGAAGGTTATGGTTAGGGTTAGTGTTAGGGGTCGGGTTAGGGTTTGGGTTAGCCTAAACCCAACCCTAACCCTAACCCGACCCCTAACCCTAACCCTTACCCTAACCCTAACCCAGGGTTATTTCCCCTATACCAGGCCTCGCCCGTTGTAGTTTTCCGCCTCCCTAGTGTTGTAAGGCAAAACGTGCAGGTGTGTGTACACGGATGATATGCTCGTGTATTTTTGCATGTTCTATTTAAATCATAATGTACTTTTTCTTCCATATATAATGAGTGTAAGTACACAAATACTATGACTTGAGCTAGAGCATCCTCTAAAAATGTGACATTAATATCCGTATTTGCTTGGGCTTTTTTATATATATTTTATACCTCGTTTTCTATGAAAACCTGAAAACGACATGCTTAAGATACACTACGAGGAACACAAACTTATTAAAGCGCATTCGCGCACAAAACTATGCTCGTATTTTTTAACATACAGACTGGTGCGCATTTCTGCGTAATCAAGTTTCCTCACATCATTATAGTGTAACCATTAGTATGCATGCATGACTGATTTATCAACGGAATAAAATAGCGTGTTGATTTGCGGTAATTGTATTTATCTCGAACGTATTAACTTTTCGCAACAGCCCCACGGGCAGAGTAGTTAAGAGCCCATGACAGACAGGTATAAGTCGCTAAGAAAATCAAGATTCCCAATGTAGTCTGCGGTAATTATGCGATTGCAATTACATGATCTATGATAGCGTTACTTCAGAAGTGTCGACAAATATAAACAAGACATGGTCTTTTGCACTTGTAAAACCAACTTATAAATAATGCATGAAAAAAAATGTTTACGAACAATTCGCACAAATACATTGTGTAACAACAATTTACATAAACTGATAGATTTAAAGGTACTTGTTCATAGATTTTCGTGTTTTTTTTTTTTGTTTTTTTTTTTCATTTTCATTTAATTAATTTAGTAACAAACCTGTCATAATTGGAATAGTAATAAACCGTCATAATAACTACAAAAATATACAATTAAAAACTATAATTCTAATGGAGTTTGAACCGGGCACCTCTAGAAGCAACAGATAACGCGATGACACGTGCTCTTAAATTAGTATGGTAAAATTTATGCTATGTGGGTAATACAGTTTTCGATGAAACGCGTTAGCTTGGAGCAGAAATTAAATAACACACGCATAATTTATTGTATACTGCTTATAGCAATACGTGCTTATGTACGTGTTGTGTAGTAAAAAGAATACAAAAGAACAATAATTTTTTAAGAACAAATTAATCAGCCGTCAGTGTTTATTTCCACACTACCGGTATTCATTTCTTGCATTGAATTCTTACTCATTTACTTTTTTGGCTACGTGTATTTGTATTTGCTTATGTTCGCCAAACAACTTGTAACGTTTTAATGCAATGTGAATGATCTTGTTTTTAATGAAATAAAGATAGGTCTAGCAATCAAACAAGATGTCAATAAAGAGTGATTGGCGTTGAATACATACCGTCGGAACGTGACAGTAGTCGTTGATTGCCAGTAACCGAAGGGTTAACTATATTTCATACTTAAGGGATGTTCGCAGTTGCCAGTAATCGACGGGTAAACTATTATGCGATTGCAATTACATGATCTATGATAGCGTTATATTTCATACTTATGGGATGTTCGCAGTTTGCGTATGTAAGTGTGATAACTATACATCAGAGCAATCAATGCACTTAAAGGAGATCGTGATAATTAAAACTGAAAGAGTGATTGCCGATAAACTAAGCTCAACCGTTTGAGTAATGTGCCGGCAAAACAAAGTAATGGAGTGATTAAAGAATTGAGGGCGAGATAATTGTATTTTTAAAGGACGATCAATATATTTAATGACGAAAAAAAAAACGTAGAAATCTTTTAAAAAAATATAATAATAATAGCGAGGACAATACCGTTAGCATAAAGCTTAAAAACGGGGATACAAATTTGTATTCGTGATTTAAAAAATACGTTATAGCGATTGAATGCCCCATTATTTGGATGAGTTTCTCATAAACCAAATAATTCATAAAGATTTAACTTGCATGACATGCTTATTCTTCATCCCTTTATAAGATCAACATAAGAAAGTAATGAAAATTCGTTGTGGCGCAGATTATAAACAAGTGTAGATTGCTTCAAACAATCGCGCACAAATCCTCTTCATACAGATATTCGAGCATTATAACTAATAAAACTTTGAATGATTCATCACTTTATTTAATCCGGATTAAACGGTTTTATAAATATGATTATTCATGGATTTATTTGCTTGTTTATTTGTGCAAGCGTTCATATTTACTTTCTACTGCACTCAAATGAGACGCCTTTGCTGTCTAGTGTCAAATATTGTATTATCTCACGAAAACATGTTTATTTCTTGATTTTGTAAATTGATCTTTCTTCGAAATGATGTCTGTTTTGAATCTACCCATTCTTCAAACGCATGCTGTTATTGTATAGGCATGTAAATGACGATGAGCTATATATGCTAAAGTAAAAAAAGGCTATTCTTTTCTGTTATATTATGTTCGAAATTTCATTTGTATGAACGACTTGTAAAGCTTTATTGCTAAAATTAATTGTGTTGTTGTTGTAAACAATATCTAGACGGTCGTCCGATCGACATTGGTTCAGTTAAAATACAAAAGAAACCCAAAATACAATCTTTCAAATGTATTATTCACCATAAACTGCTGCTGCATGCAAAAGTTTTAATTACTGAGCAAAAATAAGATTTTCACACAAAATCCCAACAACCCTTACTGATCTTTATCAATAAATTACTCGGAAATGCACAGATAGATTTATTCATAGACAAACGTCATGGTTTTATTAGTTTCTCTCCTGATCGTGCAACTAAAGGTTCACTTAGTGAATATTTAGGCGAACATTACTGGGTTAAATTAATATTACAGTATGCACATTGATTTTACTAGTTTAAATAAAGCACAAATAACTATTTCATAAAGTCTTCGTTTATGATAAAGTGTTAATTTATTAGAATGCGATTGTATACGTATGATATATTCAAGATATATACAATTATAAAGCAGACCCATTAATTAATTCTCTATTAATATGAAAATGACAGGTCATTGAATTATGACTTTTCATCAGAGTGATACATATTATGGACCTTTACTTGAACCCAGTGTGTTTGCAAAAAGTAAATACTTCCATTGACATTGAAAAAGTAAATATTGTCTCGTTGCTGTAAATAAGAGTGAATGCCGTCGAAACATCATCAAAATCGGTGAACGCAGACAACCATAGCTCTGAATAACCATGAATCCAATCGCATTGTTTCGCGGACTTTTTTTCGACCAATCGAAACTTGTTTCACAAGATGATGTGTGACAAACACGCTGATTGGTCATTTGTCCCTTAGAGTATTTATGGTTGTTTACACAGTTGCTACACCAGACTCATTCACTAAATATATGTGATAAGGTATAAGATTTTCACATTGTCTGTGACTTCTGACAATACTTGTTGCAACAGTTGGATTTATTTGGATTTAATTTACAACTTGCTTTCAATTACAAGCTTGCAGATGTCGAATTAAACACTAAAATTGAAATGTCACAACGTTATCAAATGTGAGTAACTTTTGTTTTATTTGGTTGACATTTTATAAAACTTGTTTTCCAACTTTTATTGGCATTTATATTTTATTTGTTGAGTTTGTTTGTGTTATAATGTTATTGTCCTTTTGCATCAATGACATACTTTGACATATCTGATGCTTGTTTTTGTGAACCACGTGGAAATCTATATTTAGATTGGTTCCGTCCAATGACATTTCAGCCGACAACTGTCAATACTGTAAACATGTCTGGACTTACCATTATAGTGTACATAGCGGTACTGGATTGAAAATCCTGTATGTACATGAATTCCTTTAGCCGGGAATGCAGATAGATTAACATTTCATTCTGGGTTTAAGCTTTGAACAGGTTGCATGATTTTTTTTTGGATTTATAAGTGTACACAGGACAAGTTTAAATATTAAGTAAGTGCATATAGAGAGAATTGGAATTGAACACAATTTATTTGATATAGAGCTTAACCTAATAAATGTAGTTGATTTTTTGTTTAATTTGCTTATTAAATAGTAATAATCATATATTATATAAAACACATTTTTTAAATTATGTGTTTTATTAAAAATATAAGTATTCAAAATATTGTTTAAAAAAATACATATATTTTATCATTTATTCTCTTTTCCAGATCAATGCTTAAAGTTCAGCCCCACCTCAGCACGTCAAGGTACCCACAGGCCTTTTCAGTGCATCAGCGTCAAGTCCCTGTCAAGATGCCAGTGTTAACACGAGACCACTTGGCATTGCGCTTGCGCCAGAACTGGATGGCAAAATACCCGCTGGACCAATGCAGCAACGGTGGGACAAACCTGGATGACAGCCTCACGAGTTTAAACTGGCTCCAGAATCTGAACATCCTGAAAATCACCACACCAACACCACCGTCGAGTCCAGGTCCCGCTTTCAATGACTACAAAAACTTTAAAGTGAATCCGAATTCCATCTTGAATGTCGCCTGTGGTCCACCGCAGACAAAAATGTACGAAATGAGATTTATGCCACCAGATACTCCCCCTATGACGCCGACGACGCTTGGCAATGACTCAATAGACTATAAGACAAATCCGTATGTGAAACCACCATACTCATATGCTACGTTGATCTGCATGGCCATGAAGGAAACAAAGAAGAGCAAGATCACCCTGTCAGCCATCTACAACTGGATCACAGACAATTTTATGTACTACAGATTAGCTGACCCTAGTTGGCAGGTAAGAATATCCTATCTCTCCTCTTTTAGATATATTTGAATTAGTCTGACATTTTGGTGAGCCCTTCAATATAATTATAAATTAAATAGCAATAAATTAATGTTAAAATAATTGTGTAATAACAGTAATTTATAAATCGTATATTAAATTAAGGTACACACAATTAAACTGTTTGTGTTTATTGTATTAAAAATTAAGAAAATACAGTCTTACACAATCAATAAATAAGAAAATCAATTATTCAATAATACATACTTGTACATGTATACTGTTACATTGGAATTTGTATACCAGTATCATTGTATACCCCTATCTTGTGCAACTCACAGCAAATTTTTATTATGGGTAAAATCAATATTGGGAATGCCATTGTAGTAAAGATTTTATGATAGGGAGTTGTCTTTGAGAGTAGTGAACATTAAATGAGGTAGATTACTCCAAGCCAATGTAGAATTTACCCAAGATCCAAGATCGATTAGTTTTATACCTGCTCAAAGCAGCTCAATACTATTGATTTATATACCAGGTTTTACCGGTCTAGAGAGACTTATCTTGTTTGGGCCACTAGCAGAATTCAAATTAAGCTATTTAATATTTAACCAGTAGGATAATCCAGGTTAAAAAATGTGTGGCAATATGTTACATTTTTTTATATAATATTTATATGTAACAAATGTCTTCTTAAATATATAATTAAGTGTATTGAACTCATTAAATATAATCTTAAAAATACAAGGTTTGAAATTCCTTATATAAATGTTCCAAAGATTTAATTTGTGTTATAATTTAAACAAAATCACAGTTTGATGTAATTTAAATAATATCTTTCTTACCATTTCATATGCAATACAAAGTAACATACTGTTGTACCATGTAACTCAATACATTGTTCTCTTCAATTGCAGAATTCCATCAGACACAACCTGTCCCTGAACAAGTGTTTTCAGAAGGTCCCTCGGAGAAAGGACGAGCCAGGGAAGGGTGGATTCTGGAGAATAAACCCAGAGTACAGTGACTTGATAGAAAATGGTGTCTTCAAAAAACGTAGAAACAGTCGGGACGGTCAAACAACTCCCTCCTCCAGTTCACCCACAAATGTTCCTTTTAGTTTAAAGCGTGTTAAAGACGAATATAGTCTTAAGCGTGTTAAGGATGAACCATTAGACGATGGATATGAGGGCGGTTGCTGTAGCCAGCCCTCCAAAATGCGTAAATTGGACACTTGCAGCAGTTCGCTGCAGTATGGTGCTAACGAGGACGATGGTCACTTAAAGGGCGATTTCAACTGGACCTCAATTTTAAATCAAGACATTGAAATTGGTGGCATTAGAATAAAGACTGAAGATTTAATAGACACGAATGACGATGCCGCTAGTCCAATATTGGCCATGAGCCCACCATCATCAGACTCGAATTCAGTCAGTGACTTTGGTCTTGACGATCTTTTGGGTGACACAGAATTCTCGTCCTCAGAATCTCCGTTGGACTTCACCACGAGTGATTCTCTCAGTCTTCAAGTCGTGGGCACGGGAATTAAGGCCCCTGACTGGTGGGCGGACAGTTTCAACGGCAGTGAGCGTGGACTTCTTCAGAACATTGAGAACATTGAAGCCCGCAGTGGTTTGAACACGCCTGTTGCACCTTCACCCATACACGAGACCGATTCAATCGGACACCCTTGGTTTGATCGGTCAGATATGGGCTTGGATGCTAATTTCGATGTAGAAGACTTGTTCGATATTGAAAATATTCCAAGCCCCCATGTATGAACTTAAAGAGTGTGATTTTGATAAACAAAATATGCAAAAAAAGTATTAAACATATTCTATATTTTTGCAGTGCGTTTGAAATAATCGTGTCACTGATCATCAATAGTGATACTGCATTGTTAAAGTTTTTTTGTACTGTTTTACGAAAAAATCATGTTAAAACATTTTATGCCTATGGTATGGATGAAACTGCCAAAACACTCTAGCTCTATAGCCATTTATTTGTACTGATTATGCTCCTATACTGCCAGTACTCTATTTTTGCTTTGTTGAAAATTGTTATGGTTTCTTGTTTACCTGTGATTAGTATGCGAGTCTCTAAATTGATAATTGGGGCCTTGATTATGTGTACATTAGGCAAAGATTTGAATCTCTCAGGATAATAGGGTAATTATGCCAATTGTTATTTTGCTGAACATAATTTTCTGATTCATAATGGTCATAAAAGGGGAAAATAATGACACCACAAAAGTCATGTAATTTGGTGGTTTATTTTGTAATTTTATAAGTCAGTTTTAAACTGAAGTAAAAAGTAATTTTATTCCTGTAAGATTTCATTTTGCCTTGTTCTGATTGTTATTTAGATAAAATCATAAAATGTTATTATTTGAAAGAACTCTCTAAAGCTGATATGTATTGACTTTTGTTCTGCTTGGGCATGTGTGTGTTTAATAGTGTAAGAAGATTGCCAGATTATAAATGGATCTTAATGCTCGTCATTGGTGATTATATGTACCAGTGTAATCTTTAACATAGTGCTATTTAAGTACTGATTAGTAAGGGGGAACCAATCTGAAACTTATGATTTAATATAAGCTTAAGCTGAGCGTAATTTACTGGTTTCTAAAGAGTATATTGTTGTTTATTAAGTAAGGCATAAAAAAACAGTGAGTTATTTATTATTTTTTGATACCTTAAATACAACATTTACTGATTTAGACACTACAAATAGAGCAATTATCTGTTTCCATTTGTTTGAATTTAAGCTTAACAAACATGTTCTAATGCCATTTATAGTAAATTAAGTTCAACAAGTAATTTTAAGGGGATTTTTATATGCTGGAGATAATAAGTCATTAAAACAATTAATAGTAGGAAACAGTGATTAAAGAATTTTTAGATACATATACATGTAGTTCTTCAATGGAAAAAAAAAAATCTGAACGAAAAGGTTGTTAAAAAAACACACAAAAAAGCTTCATTTTGGTTCCTTCCTAGTGGGATTGTGCAAATTTTATGAATTGTGTTGTCATGGAAACATGACTTCCCTTATCATATCCGTCCAGATATGTCCGTCCGGTTGTAGTTGTTGATGAAGACGTGTTCATCACGTGCAAGTGTATATTTTGTATATAAAATTAACATAGAATGCATATATTTATTTTGATAGTTAATAGTATATTTAATATAAAATTAGTCCTCTAATTGTATATCATGTACATACGAACATTTTTATTTATTTACAAAGAATAATATATTCTATATTTGTTATTTATTATTGTACTTGCTGGTATGCATTATAATTGTGATATCTGTTTAAGAATTTGTTTTGACAATGTGTTTATAAATCACAATGGTATAATTGTATGATTTTTTTTAAACAAATGTTGCTTTATTAAGTTGTATTAAATCTGAAAATCATGGTATAAGCTATTGAGCAGATTTTTGTTTAATCAATTCTTATTATGGAATTGAGTGCTATATGCAATCACTGTTGTTCTGTTATCAGAATTGTATTATCAAACTAATCAATAAAAAAAAGTGTCTGTGTATAAATTGTGAGGTTATCATGAAGAAATTGAAAATAGTTAATTTGTATAAACAAAGATCAAGATTACAACTTTTTTCAGACGTTTTTTGTGTGTCTGGTATTAATTGATTTTTTTAGTATCTATACTAACATTGTCTTATTGACTGTTGCTCACTTTTGTTTAAATGGTTTGTAGTTCTTTTTTGGACAATTAACTCTGGACAATTCATTGAAATATACCGAACATTGCAAAGTATACCACTTCACAAATGGTTGGCTGCCACAAAGTGTAGGTTAAGTAGCAGTTGAAAATACATTCCCTTGTTGTGAATATTTTTTCTCGTATAGTCAATAGTAGCTTTAAATAGTTGATTTTTTATATCAGTATTTTGAAGCCTGGCTGTTTGGTGAAATGCGTATTTTGCTTTTGTTTGCGGTTTATTTTGTGTATTGTTATATTTCCAGTTGTTAATATCGTATCTTCGACAAATAATTGAAGTGTTTAGAAAAAAACTCGGGTATTAATAACATTCCAGAATATATTGTATGCAATCTAATGGCGAATTTCGTACAACAAAATGTAGTGACTGTGAACAGAAAGTGTCTTATCAGTATTTTCTGTATTGACAAACCATTCATTAAGTATTAACAGTGTATTAAAGGATACAAAAGGCCCAGTATTAGCATAGGATTGTATACCTACATCTGTGATTGTATGTTTTGATATGGTCAGTTGAAAAGAATTTGAAGTATTGCAAATAATGTCAAATGAGTTTGGCGTGCAAATAAATAAAAGTTTTGAAAATATTCGAATTTTGTTGTGTTTTATGATTAAGTCATTGAAATATAGTATGTGCGGTTTGACCAACGCAGGTACTATAAAGGATAATTGTAACTCTACTGAGCGAAAAAAAACACTTAAATATCAAAGCTGGTGTTGCTTTTTATGGTGATGTCGACCGTAGTTGCGCGGTGCTGGCGATAGCTTCACCCATTTATGCCATGATGCGGCGTTTCATCAGGGTCTGCGCTGTTTGCTTGAAGGAATTTCTGTAAGAGATATTCAAAATATAGAAATAAATATACAAGACATCCCTTATTTTGGAAATAAATTGATCCAATTTAGAAGGATGGGAGAGTCCACTAGGCATAAATGGGTTAAGCTGGTAACTATATCAAAGATGGTGATGACGATGATGTAAATGATAATGTTGACAGACATAAAATGACTGTGAAGCTTTGATGATTTCATGCAATACCATTTATAGCAGAAATGATGACATTTAAGCAAAGCGGCCTTTGTTTTACAATAAAAAAAAACGTTCCAGAAGTACGAGTCATTCAACGTGAAAAACGTTTGTCTCACACGCGTTAAACCAGTGATGACAGATATTCTGAAAAAAAAATCTTACATTACTTACATCTTCATATGTGGCATACACAACGCGACTATCTCTTTGATGTGAAACGTTTGTGTTTTGATGTGAAACGTTTGTTTTTGATGTGAAATGTTTGTGTCTTGATATATTTGTTTGATACGGTCAGACGATGGCATTTCACGTGGCAATCTACACACGAGTTTGGTATTCGGAATTTTCTTCGCAAAAAAGAAAACACACTTAATTTAATATATGCACTCTCTAAATATGTTCGCTAGTATAGATTTATGGGGAGTGAGTGATCTAGGGGTATTCAACTGACGTCTTGAAATTGACTTAATAGCATTTTAAGTGTTAAGACAACAACTCATTGAGACTGAAATGCCCGTGTAGCTTTAAGTGTAGGTGAAAAGTAAATACCGTAATTGATTTAAAGTAATGAAAAATGCACTTATCGCTGTGTCCCAAGTCACCTTGTACGTACACACAATCGGGAATGACTCGTTAAACCCGTTTTATTATATGCACACGTATATACTTTTATTAAAATATCATCTTGTTTTTGACATTTGTTCTAGTTTTCAACACCAGTTCACGTGATGCCATTATTAATTTTGTTAAATGCATGTCAGATTATTACGTATAAAATCCGAAGCATATTCGCTTTGTAAAGACTCTCGCAATCGGTGTGTGAAGCGTACAAAACACACTATGACCGCACAAGTACCGTTGATATAACGGGAAAAAACGTACGTTTAACGGATAGGTACCGGATCATAATCGGTCAGCTAACGGATATTACCGTGCGAGTAACGGACTTCTACCGGATAAATCGGCAGTGAAACGCATAAGTACCGGAAAAAACGTTCTCCCAACGTGAGACAAAAGGAAAAGTACCGAAAATCAACGTGCATCGGATGCAGCACCACGGCCTCCAATGTCAGCCCAGACGAACTTGTAGTTAGGTCTGGTATTAGTCCGGTAGTTGTCCGGTGGTGGATCAGGACAACCGGACATTAGCGGACATAAACCGGATACGTACAGGAGGTGTAACGCAGGAGCTCCGAACAAACCGTAAACTAACGTATGAAGACCGCACATCAACCGGAGGTCTCTGTCCGTTTTATCCGGTGGACAATTTTGAACATGCTCAGAACTTCCCAACGGATGGAACGGATGTCACCGGACATCGCCGAACAAGGAGCGGATTCACCGGATATGAAACGGACATTAAACGGATAAGAACGGACACGAACGGATAAGATGATTTTATGTCCGTTTCTCGTCCGTAACCTCGGTGTGACCGGGCCTTNGAAACGTTTGTTTTTGATGTGAAATGTTTGTGTCTTGATATATTTGTTTGATACGGTCAGACGATGGCATTTCACGTGGCAATCTACACACGAGTTTGGTATTCGGAATTTTCTTCGCAAAAAAGAAAACACACTTAATTTAATATATGCACTCTCTAAATATGTTCGCTAGTATGGATTTATGGGGAGTGAGTGATCTAGGGGTATTCAACTGACGTCTTGAAATTGACTTAATAGCATTTTAAGTGTTAAGACAACAACTCATTGAGACTGAAATGCCCGTGTAGCTTCAAGTGTAGGTGAAAAGTAAATACCGTAATTGATTTAGTGTAATGAAAAAGGCACTTATCGCTGTGTCCCAAGTCACCTTGTACGTACACACAATCGGGAATGACTCGTTGAGCCAGTTTTATTATATGCGCACGTATATTTGGGTGGTCCGTAGTCGAGTGGTAAAACACTGGTCTACCATTCCAGCGGTCGTGGGTTCAATCCCTGGCTGGGGCACTGGAAATTTCAGAAATGCTTCAAGTGTTTCCCACCCACCTAGAGATGTACTGGTATGAAACCCAGGTAATTCTCGCGTGTATCGGTGCTATACACTGAGCACGTAAAAGAACCAAGGGATCTATTCGTAAAGAGCTAGGGTATCGCACCCGGATTCCTTGTATCTCAAAAACTGTCTCTTATACCCGCTGTCTCTTCAGCAAAACCAAAGGACCCCATTGGAAATAAGTGCTTGCACTTTCATGGGTTATCCTTGACTGCAAGGTCAAAATAAATACATACATACTTTTATTAAAATATCATCTTGTTTTTGACATTTGTTCTAGTTTTCAACACCAGTTCACGTGATGCCATGATTAATTTTGTCAAATGTCTACGAAAAGTCAGATAATTACGTATAAAAACCGACGCATATTAACTCTGTAAAGGCCCGGTCAGACCGACTAACGAGTATGTAACGGAGAGAAAACGGAAAAAATATGCAGATTTTGGTTATCCGGTGATAAAATTTACCTGCTCTGTCGTTCAAGACTCTCGCAATCGGTGTGTGAAGCGTTAAAATCACACAATGACCGCACAAGTACCGGTGATGTAACGGGAAAAAAACGTACGTTTAACGGATAGGTACCGAATAATAATCGGTCAGCTAACGGATATTACCGTGCGAGTAACGGACTTCTACCGGATAAAACGGCAGTGAAACGCATTAGTACCGGAAAAAAACGTTCTCCCAACGTGAGAGAAACGGAAAAGTACCGAACATCAACGTGCATCGGATGCAGCACCACGGCCTTGTATAGTTAGGTCTGGTATTAGTCCGGTAGTTGTCCAGTGGTGGATCAGGACAACCGGACATAAGCGGAAATAAACCGGATACGTACAGGAGGTGTAACGCACGAGCTCCGAACAAACCGTAAACTAACGTATGAAGACCGCACATCAAACGGAGGTCTCTGTCCGTTTTATCCGGTGGACAAGTTTGAACATGCTCAAAACTTCCCAACGGATGGAACGGATGTCACCGGACTTCGCCGAACAAGGAGTGGATTCACCGGATATAAAACGGACATTAAACGGATAACAACGGACACGAACGGATAAGATGATTTTATGTCCGTTTCTCGTCCGTTACCTCGGTGTGACCGGGCCTTAAGCACGTAACCAAAACAAAACTGCAACACTGATCAAGCTGCATTGAAAGCACTCTCCGAACGCCGTGTGGGCGTTCGGCGTTCGGCGCGGAAAATAATGGCTAGAGCTTAAACATTGAATTTGTTATTAAAGTGACTTGTTCACATACATTTTGCCTTTTTAAAGTGTGTATTAAAGGCATTAAATTGCAAGATTTAAATACTGTAGAGCCTAACAATAATAACAATAATCGAATTAAGGTAAAACAAATATAATAAAAAAGTAATCAGCGACAAAAACATGGAACATTGTCATTTCGAAAATCTGTGAACGAGTCCCTTTAAAGCATGACGATGCAAAAAAAAGCCAACTGCTTGTAGCGACACTTTCGATTCCGTTATCTGGACTGTATTATATTGCCATTTACGTCTCTTAAGAGGACCATTTGAAACTCCGCAAAGGGATCGAACTCACAACCTTTCACAGTTGGGACACCATGACCGAAACCAAAAAAGCCTCGTTCTGGAAAAACTTGGCTTAATGCATGCGCGTTAAGTGTCGCACAGTCCGGCGAAGCTAAGCAGGGACAACACTTTCCGCCTACACGGGATTTTCGTTAGGAAGAGACCTCTTTTAAACGAACAATTCCATAAAAGCGCAAAGAGTCATCCCTGATTAGCCTCGCCGGACTGCACAGGCTAATCTGGGACGACACTTTTCGCACATGTATTAAGTCCAGTTTTCACAGACCGAGGCTCAAAAGATCGCGGACAAGGTGTGTATGTGTTGTCGGAAAATCGAGGTGACATCATTCAAGAACCACTGACAGGCATCTGTTAACCCATGTATGCCTAGCGTCTAGAAAAAAAGGCATTGGCAAACAGCGTAGACCCAGATGAGACGCCGCATGATTGGGCGTCTCATCAAGGTCTGCGCTGTTTGCTTAAAGGAATTTCTGTAAGAAATATTCTAAATATAAAAATAAATATACTAGACATCCCTAATTTTGGAAATAAATTGATCCAATTAAGAAGGATGGAGTCCACTAGGCATAAATGGGTTAAGTAAAAAATCAGACCTCGTAGTCAAACCTATACCGGTAGATGTGAATGCAAACACACCTCAAACACACTAAAAACAAATACGAATAATAAACTGTCAATGAATAATGTTTATTCGAGATTTTTATGTTTTCATACCTGTAGAATCAGTAAGACGTATTTCTGATGATGCTTGCACAGGTTGAACGACCGGTTCGTAGTCAAGAAATCTGAAAACAACCACAACCAAAACACTTTTACCCTTTACTCTATTGTAAACTTACTAGAGTGCTTTGGTACACTAAACTATTTTGTGTGTCACTAAAAACTATTTAGTTCAAAGTTTAACAAAATATTAATGTAATACAGATTGTGGTTTTTAATACATTGAGCTGAACCTTCGGTTTTTCCCCAAATACCAAATATCGTTCAAGATCTTTTGATAAGGCGATTCATTTAATATTTGATCTGGGATTATTGATGAATCGATTTTCATACGGCCAGATTACTTGTAGAACTGTGCATGGAGATGAATGAGTCAAAATATAAAATTAGAATTTTCATTCTGTGGATATATAATGCACGGAGAAATGTACATCTCGATCGGTGTATACATGTACATGTTAAACGATTATGCACCGATCGATATGTACATTTCCTCGTGTGTAATATGCGAACATTAAGATTGTGTATCATATTGATCGAATCGTATCTGTTGCGTTTGTGTATTTTTTGTTTGTTGTTGTTGTTGTTTTTATATATATATGTTCATTTTTTTTATAAAGCGTGCACATTAGCCAAATTGCGAAGAAATTTGACGGGTCTTTCATAACCCAATAATAAATGTCAGTTACGGCTTGAATATGACTATACATGTTGGTACGTTTGTTTTAACATTTCGTCATGTTTTGAAGAGTTAACAGAATTTAAGTCATGCAGCGGATGTCACTTGTAGTTTGTGTTTGTTTGTAGGGAGCGGGAGGGTACCATACGCACGATTGCAAACTTATGCATCTATGTGACTAAATTTTCTGTGAAATTGGAATCGGAGGGGGAATGGTCGCAGAGACATTTTAACGGCCAATCCCCACAAGGGTTCGAACTTACGTGACAGCTCAGATTTATATCAAGTGATGTGATGTGTGACAATTCGGCCCTCCCATAGATAAAGTTAAAGTGACTTGTTCATAGATTTTCGTATTTTTTTTTAAATGTCATTAACTATGTTTACTAACAACGAAACATAACCGCTTTACTAGTACTCGACGTATTTTCCAAATTATCGAGGAAAAGCGTTACAGGCGTTTTATTGTTTTAACGATTTAGAACGATGATTATCTGTTAATGAAACAATACATTCAATATGTTGGCTTGTCAAGGGCGTTATTTCGCTTGTTCAAACATAATTCATCCATTATTTTTTTTTAATATATGATAATTTTTTTGAAAACGCCATTCTACCAAAATGTGATCAAATCCCTTTCATATTCGAACGGGGAATATAGCAGTTGCTCAAATGACTTAGCGTGGCTCGGTTTTACAAATGTATGTACATATACTATTATGTCGTACAAGTACGGGGAAAATTTCAAAGAACATTCGTCATTTCAGGAGGTCAAGTGAATGCTTATATTAACCCATTTATTCCTAGTGGACTCTCCCATCCTTCTAAATTGGATCAATTTATTTCCAAAATTAGGTATGTCTTGTATATTTTTTTCTACATTTAGAATATTTCTTACAGAAATTCTTTAAAACAAACAGCGCAGACCCTGATGAGACGCCGCATCATGCGGCGTCTCATCTGGGTCTACGCTGTTTGCCAAGGCCTTTTTTCTAGACGCTAGGCATAAATGGGTTAAACTGACTTGTTCACAGATAAAAATTTTTTATATATATATTAATGTCATTAACTATGTTTACTAACAACAATATAAAGAAGTGAAACTCCAGAAGCTGCAGCAGTATTAAACAGTAAAACATAACCGCTATACTAGTACTCGACGTATTTGTCAAATTATCGATGGAAAGCGTTACAAGTGTTTTAGTATTTTACCGACTTCGAATGATGATTATCTGTTAATGAACTATTATTTAAAACATTTTTTTCTTGTCAAGAGCGTTATTTCGCTTGTTTAAACATAATGCATACATTGTTTTTTTTAAATCTATGACAATTATTTTGTATATCGTCATTCTACCAAACTGTGAACAAGTCCCTTTTGTATTCAAACGGGGAATATAGACATAGCTTGGCTCGGTTTCCAAATTAATGTACATATACTATTTTGTCGTACAAGTACGGGGGAATTTTTAAAGAACATTCGTCATTTCAGAGGGTCAAGTGTAGGATTATATTAAAAATAGTTTGTATTAGTATATTTTTACGTACTTGTTTTTAATAGAGTGTGTAAACTGAATTTAGTAAATGTGAAAGGTATTGATTATAATCATAAAAGGTTATGAATGTTTGCACAATTGCTAAACATGTCTATTACAAATACTTCAATACCATTCATTAGGCAACACGACTCAACGCCCACTGTGGTTAAACAAACTTGACGTTCCGGTTTTCATAGTGTTCTTACTATTCTTGAAAAGGTCAAGCTGAGGTTGGCATTGCCGGTGGGAATGGAGATTGCCATCGAGGTTGTAACTTAGACCACACTGAATACAATATACGTATTTATAGTTTATGTAACGCTGAACACATGGTACTCAATAATAATGTAATAATGTAGTAATATTACATACACAGGGGGGAATGGCTTCGAAACGGTTAAGAACAAAATTTGATAAAAGCGCCGAACCCATCGTACTATTATACAGGAGCGAAAATTGGTTAAGAACAACCTTTGATATAAAACTAATTTATCGCGAACACGCGAATATTGATATACAGGGTTGAAAAAGGTTTCAGTATTCCAATGTATATTCATGCTCGTGTGTATTTGTCCATGTTATAGTGTTTTAAGACAAAAATACATAAAACGTTATGTATATGTTAATCCATCTGTGTTTAAATATTACAAACTACTGACTTCATCCGAAAAAAACGAACTTGTCAAGTTATGTAAATATATAAAAGAAACATTTGTAATTCAAAATTAATTCATAAATAATACCATAAACCGGTATCACTTACAAAATCTTTCTGTCATTTAAATACTATATGTTTCGAAAGTTTACTACATTTTTATATGCATATATTTCATTTGTTTTTGTCTTGAACTTGTATTGAAAACGTGACATACTTACTTATATATTGTATGTATTAAGACGATGAACTTATGTATAAGTCTGAATAAAATGTCTGTTCTGATCTGTTCGATGTGAACATTAGGGGACTCCGTCTGTCATACCTTGTGACCCATGAGTGGGCGACTTAGCGCTTGTTAATCTACTTACGCAAGATTATACAGATTGGTGACTGTAATCGTATCGTATAAAACTTGCCATTTTGTATGCCTGTATTATCTTGTTAGAGTTTCTATAATGCTTGATATAAAGGCACAATTGGGATTTAGAGATTTAGTTAATTGTTAAATTGGTTTATGAATAGGAACATTGGTTTTGAAGGCTTCTTTAGAAGTGGTCTACTCCAAATGGTTGTTTTACGACACGTGGCAAGCTCCGCTGTGACATGACGTGTGACGACACGCAATTCGCAAATAAATTAAACACCAAAAAATGGTATTGTAGTCCAGAGATATGTCGAAATTAAAGAAATGAAGTTTTCAAATTGCTCCTTAAAACACATATAATATACCAGCTAATCTTGAACCAGAACTGTTTTAACAGCCAATTAACATTCCCTATAGCTTGTTATATAACATACGGACACACCGACAGCCTTCGTGTAATTTTAGCGTCCTGAACTAATATATTCACGCTTTTCAAGCAACATAATTATGTAAATGACTGCCCAAGACAGATACCAAGAAATGTTACTATCCCCAATTCCAGACGCAGTTAGAACACAGGTGGGCAAATTGCAAGACAAGAGAATTATGTTTCCAAAAACGTACAAAAAAGCGAAATGCACGAATGCCAAATCTAAGGAGCTCGTGACATTGCATATTAAGTAAATTTTAGTTCCTTGTGCACCACACACCCCTTTGAAGATACTAATAAACTCGTATATTTAGCGTAGACCAGCAATTACATGCTTAAATACGTCTGCATGCAAATGCATGAAATGTGTCCGTGCATGCATTTTAACAAGCAGTTAGTCAGTCACCTCAATAGTTCACGCCCCATCAACTTGGTTAAACGAGCCTCGTTCTTGGAAAACTGGGCTTACAGCATGTGTCGTCCCGGATAAGCTTATGAAGAGCACTTTTATGGTATTTTTCGTTTAAAGGAAGTCTTTTCTTAGCGGAAATTTAGTGCAGGCGGAAAGTGTCGTCCATGTGCGGACTGCACAGGCTAATCTGGGACAACACTTTACGCACATTTATTGAGCTCAGATTTCCCAGAACGAGACTTAAACGATGTCGGTAATTCTTTGCATGGGTACATAGACTGAAGTTTCATCGGACGTGCATAAACTTGCATAATTTATTAGCGCGTATTTGTTAGAACATTTTTAGACATGAAAACAACGAGCAAAACATGATCTAAAATGATCTGTATTACATATGCTTTACATGTATATGCTCGCGATATTTAGGAATTCAACAATTAAGTATGAAGTTGCTTTGAAATTCCCCTGCGTTTCTGACCAAAAGTGAAAAGGTGATGTTGAATATAATATTATTTAAGTATCTGAATTTGTTTTAAATTGATTGGAATAATTTACTGTTTGATTTGTAAACTATCATTTAGTAATTTAAAATATGGGAGTAGATTACCGATATGTTTGTACAGATGACATGCTTACTAATACAGCATAGCCACACAACCCACCCCACCCCTTTAAAATGGACAAAAACTCCATATATATACTAAGATATAACTTTGGACAGGTTTTAAATTGTAAATTCTAGAGGTTGAATGGCAGATCTACCCGATATCCTGATTTTTCGCGCTACAACAGGATATCATAAAAGTGCTTTCATTTAATTAAGAAAATCAAAATATCGCTTATTCAGATGGTTTATCGTCAGTTATGACGTCACTGACTTCGTGACTGGGTATTATTGGTGCAATAGATAAAGATTAATTAAATGTGCATTAACCTGAGAAATTGTGCACACTATTGAATTACCAGGTATTGATAGCGGATGAAATGCTTATTTAAATGTATCGATTTCCAATTTAAGGCCATACGCAAATTTCGAAGTTGTTTTAATTCGCATTTAAAAAAAGTACGGTAAAGTAATTAGAAGAACATACGTTTATAAATCCATATAAGTTATTTTTTTAAAGTCTAAATTATAACATTGAGAAATGTTCGTGTTGTTCTCACACTGATCGCAGGCAGCCACGAAAGACGTCTTCACAAACGTACACAGTCTTACAAATCAGACTGAGTCTCGTTCTGAGAAAACCGGGCTTAATGCATGTGCGTAAAGTGTCGTCCGCAGTAACTAGCCTGTACAGACACTTTCCACATAAATTGGAGTTTCGCTAAGAAGATAATTCATTTAAAAGAACAATTCAATTAAAGCGGAGAGTGTCGTCACTTATTACAGGGTTACCAGCTTTTTGTATGAACAGAATTCCCTGATTTTTCCCTGATGGAAAATAAAAATACCAGGAACATAATTTCGACCTATTTCTTGTTTTAAACTGCGGGCCGTTTGTTGTCTAAATCGCGACCGAATAGTGTAAAACAATATCGATGTTGTCCACTCGCGATTTTTTTTTTAATTCTCTGATTTTTCCCTGATTTCAGGAACTTTTCCCAAAATCCCTGACTTTTCCCTGACTGAAAAAAGGGAAAGTCTTTTTCCAGGTTTTCCCTGATTTCCAGGTTGGCTGGGAACCCTGTATAAGCCTGTGTTGACTGCACAGGCCAATCTAGGACGACACTTTACTCACATGCATAAAGCCCAGTTTTCCCAGAACGAGGCTCATTTGTTTTACACGTGTGTACACTTTGTGTTGTTTCAACGTATAATAACTTCAACATGAAATAACTGCATTATTCCACGAACCTTCATAATATAATCATTTCGTGGTTGCATATAGTTAAGTACCTACATTGCAATTCCGTTCCACGAACAGCACATGCAGTGATTTGCCGACTGAAAGGTCGCTTACGTGTCATTATATGAGTATTGTTCTTGGAAAACAGGCTTAATGCTTGTGGGTAAAGTGTCATCCTAGATTAGCCTGTGCGGTTCGCACAGGCTAACCAGGGAAGATACTTTTCGCTTTTATTGATTTTTTCGTTTAAAGGTGGTCTCTTCTAAACGAAAATCCAGTATAGCCGGAAAGTGCCGTCCCTGATTAGCCTGTGCGGACTGCAAAGATTTATATGGGATGACACTTAACGCACATGCTTTTAACCCAGTTTACCCAGAACGCGGCTCATATCTTAAGACAAAATGTTTATGGTGTATATGAATTCAATCGTATCGCTAGGTTGCGTTTATATTGTTGAATGTGTTTAAATTGTGTTTATTCAACTTCGTGTCGAATACTAAAATACATATCCATGATTGTAGAAAGTTTCAGCCAGGGATCGTCAAAGCTTTAATGAATCATTTTGTTTGTATTCAACCCAGTGGCATTCAATTCATCGAACCAAACATTTTATTTGCTGGCCTTATAGATTAATGCAATGCATACTACACATCCGTTTGTTTATATAATATAATTAGCAACTTAAGCTTATGTGTCAATATTTATCATTCCAACCAAGGCAACATCGACGTTTACCTCAGTGTTTTTATTGATATTTACATGCAATAATAACTATCAAATCAATTAAGAAGCTGTTACGCTACGAGATGTAAAAGGAAGATCGCTACGAGATGTAAAAGGGAGATCGAGGATTTGAATTGGAATAATGTGTGTTGATTAAATGCTTTGTTACTTTATTTGGAACTCGTTTTAACGCTTTTGAATGTTAAACCAAATTTAATGCGTCTGGCTTTGAATAAGAATTGTATTTGGTTTTTAAAGTTCTGCACAATGCTTTATTAAAGTTTATTTCAAACTTAAACATTGCATGCATTAGCAGTGAATGTGGTCGTTTTGTAGGACAGCATTTAAAACATCTAAACTATGTTTATTTTTTACATATATGAGTCGTGTTCTGAGAAAACTGGACAAAATGCATGTGCGTAAAGTGTCATCCCAGATTAGTCTGTGCAGTTCGCACAGGCTAATCAGGGACGACACTTTCCGCCTTAACTGGATTTTCGCTAAGCAGAGACATCATTTAAACGAAAAATTCCATAAAAGCGGAAATTGTCTTCCCTGGTTAGCGAATAGCCTGTGCGGACTGCACAGGCTAATGTGGGATGACATTTTATGCACAAGCATTATGCCCAGTTTTCTCAGAACACGACTCAAATTAATGTAGGCCTATAGCCTTGCGATACTGAGACCATTGGAATTGACATGCATGTTTTTGAAGTTCCAGAACTTTCAGTTTCGGAAGATGAGCCCGCTTCTCTGCATTTCTATCCGCGCTCTGGGAAAGCGGGCTTAATGCATGCGCGTAAAGTGTCATCCCAGACGACACTTTCCGCCTTACAGGGATTTCTGTTTAGAGTAGGATTCCTTTGATCGAAACATTCCATGAAAGCGGGGAGTGTCGTACCTGATACGACTGTGCGGACTGCACAGGCTAATCTGGGACGATACTTTACGCACATGCATCAAGCCCCGTTTTCACAGCGCGCGGCTCGTTTCAGGACTTTGGTACCCCGCTCCTGGCAGCGGTCAAGTGGGGTAATCAGTCGTAAAACGCGGACAAAAGTCACTCAAATTGCGCCACATCAGCTGTATGAGAATAGTTTTGGCTGGGAGCAGCAGCAGATAACGCCGACGACGACACGCAACGTGGACAATATGGCCCGTCGTCTGTATTGTCTTTGAAGGTTAACGATATCAGGAATCGATCGTGCTAGAATTATGTATATATGTTTCTTTTTGTATGCGTGATTAGTGTTTGATTCAATTGAGCATATTTCTGAACCCGATAGACGCTGTTTGAATGGACTATCGCGACATCTCGTGCCTTTTATGCAATATGACAATGTTGATCTATTTAACTGTAGTAGGTCGCGAGTGACTATGAAAAGGTTAGTGTAACGGGCGTTACCGGATGTGCTGTTTTGTTTATTGTGTGTCCCGCAAACTGGTCACATACACTTCGTTCTTGAATACCAGCAAATAAAACGACCTGCCTCTATTCAAATGGACGTACACAAATAGTTCAGGATTGTTCACATTAATGTGTTCAGAGATGGCAATTACTTATGCAAGCAATGGAAAAAATAAACAAATACGTGTAAACGTTACGTAGCCACTTACGCACGAATGTATAAATACATACATCTGATTAGCAATTAGCTTATACCGGGGCGCTGTGGGTACAGTATCCCATGGCACCATTAGTTCAAACGACGGTGTTACAAATCAGTGACCTTACTACATGTATACTGAATGCTGGTGTTCGGAAAACAAACATGAAACGCGAACGCTTAAATATTTTATCGAACAACTGATTTTTAATGTATTTGAACTGAGTCGACTTCGCTGGCCTGAATTTTATGTATTTGATCTTATATGCATATCGACATGCTCCTGTTCATTGATATACAACGCAACGAACCGCATGGCTGAATGTACATTAAAACATTTAAACAACACGCTCCATATTGATTCCAATAATTGAATATCGATCAAGGCTGCTTTCTGTAAGCAATCAATGTTCCTTGATTATAGATCTCTGGCCTGTGTGTACGGCGTCTGTCTGCGTAACATAATAATGTTTGTAAGTTAAGCAGTTAAGTGGATATGGAGTCCGCTTAGCGATCACGAGGTCCCCGGTTCCATACCCAATCTTGGGGTGATCTCACTATTTCCCGCAAAGAACTGGTTCTTCACCCTAAAAAACGCGATGGTACTTAAGTAAGCCGTGCGCGTTCGATTTAATCAACTTAAATTAATAGATTGAAACTAAAGAAAATAGCTTGTTTCCGGTGTAATGCCATTCATGTGCAACGTGGTGCGCCTATATAGGACAAGGAACGTTGCGCAAGACGAGAACAAACATTACCGGTGTATCACATGTACATTTAACCAGTTATATACCAGGATAATATGCTTATTCGCTTATTCGATCGGGCATGTTTGATTAACATTGACCAATGTTCTAACAATACTTTTATTATATTATATTATAATGTATATCGACGTACCGGTAATACTATTTTCCAACTTGTAATTTCATATTAATTCAGTAATGCGTACGTGAACCCATTCAATATAATAATGAAATAAAACAATAAACCCAAGTTCGATAATAAGCTATTAGAAAGATAAAAGTTACTCTAACTACCTTTGAAAAGCATAGGCGACGTAAGCTCCTATTCACAATAAATAACGTATTATATTATTCAATTATCTGGTCTATTCACGAATTATACGATGTTTTATGGCGTTCATTTATTTTTGGTTTGACTACCCACGTTTATTTTTGTAAAATGAATAGTGAAGCCCTCTAAGGCCTTGAATGTGGACATTTTAAATTATTTAATTTATGTCAAGTAATTGTGAACGTGTTTTGAAATGATCGACAGCATAATGTCGACATGATCTTGCGGTTTTCGCCTGATGTTCCAGGTTTTGAAATGTCAGCTCCACGATTGTTTTATAACTTCATAAAGCGGAAAACAACAATAGCAACCACAACACACGTCAATGTGTTTCGCAACAATATTTTTCTAAGTAAGCTTTTATAAACAAAACAAACATCGAGTGGGTATTTCCAAGAGATGATACTAGTATATGATTGTAAGGGTTGTAATGTTTTGAAGGATTATTAAGCATATGGTCTTATCATTTGTCATTGAATATTTGTAATAATATACTGACTTACATAATAACTTTTTTCCCACATTGTTTTGTTGGCCGGCCCAGAGGTGCAAAAAGAAAGTCAAATATGAGCGCGGAGCGTATACATCATCCTGCTTTTACGCACTATTTTTTTTTTCGGTTACTCAAAAAAAAGCAATTAGGGCTTAACAACCTTATATCGTAGAGGATATAAATTCTGCTGACTATAATGAAAGCTTCCAATTTCAAAACATTTAATGTGTATGAATGCTATCGGAGTCCCATTCAAGTTCCAATATTTACTTGTCATTGAACTCTGCAATCACAGCGAGTGATCCAAAACAGAATCGGTCCGCTGGTTTTTACCCACAGGAAGCTCGAGCCAATTTCACGCGGGGTAGCTTATATGCCCAGTCGGCTTGGGGTCGGTTCATCACCATTGATAATTTTTGCTAAGGTCAGACGCCAATTAGCTATAGACAGCATTTCATACTGGTTAATTGTTGAGAGACAAAGGAATTGGGCCCATAGTAATAATGGTAATACAACCTGATACCACTATCTGATTGTAGAAAACAATGAAGCTGACATAAGACGGTTGTATTGAGTTACATATTCACATTGATATTAAAGTGATCCAATAACCGATATTAACAATAACCTGTTTTAAAATTATAAATGTGTCACCTTCTGTTTAAAGTATGTTCCATATATAAACGCGGGAAATGTATAGCGGGTAAAAGCTTATCGTTGCATGCTACAGTTGTGCAGATTACAGAATTATATTCAAACACATGTATTTTCATGTTGGGAAATGTGTTCAAGTCATGACATAATGCGTGTTGAATGGAAGCATCAATAAAGCATTCAGCACGGTTCACTCTATTGAGAAGTAAACACAATTTTGAGCCTTGATTTGGGAAAACCGGGCGGAATGCATGTGCGTAAAGTATCGTCCCAGATTAGCCTGTGCAGTCCGCACAGGCATATCAAGGAATACACTTTCCGGATCAACTGGATTTTCGCTAAGAAGAGTAACTTAAAGCGAAGAATATAATTAAAGCAGAAGCAGTCGTCTCTGATGAGCCGTTGCGTACTGCACCGGCTAATCTGGGACAACGCTTTACGTGCATGCATTAATCACCGTTTTCCCAGAGCGAAGCTCAAAAAGTAAAACAAGCGGAGCAGAAGCTCAGTATGTACACAACTAACTTTGGTTTAAAACCTGCCTATTGACAAAGTCTTACAGATGTCAATATTTCCATATTTCCACAGCTATTTAAAAGCGGTCTATAAACAGATGTAAACAGAGAGCAAACCTGTAATATACTGAATACATTTTGTTCATTAAAGGGGTGTAGTACGTCAATGTATGGGGTACATTGCATGTATTGAAATCTTAAAATTGAAAAATCAGTGAACACTTTTAACCTGGATTGTTATAACAACGTTGACAACCTACTAAAAACACTTTAATGAAAGCTGTATATTAACATATACTAACAATTGATAATTTTCTTGATGTCACAGTGAAAAGTATCACATTCTGGTACAATAGCCCAATGCTGAGAAATGATTAAAATTCTATTTTACAGCTCCACTTAATTGACAGTGTAAAAATGAAAACAGGGAATGCAAAAATGTGTGATGTACAGCTGCTTTCACCAGAGTTCTAAAATCAATGACCTTTCAAACTGTTAGTACATGTACATTGCATCTAATGTCTGTATCTTCTTTGACAATATTTCTGAATTATATTATTCAAAAACGTTATAAAACTATATAAGAATGCATTTTGAAAAAAAGTTGTTTTTGTTTCTTTTTAAATTATCTTTATCATATTGGACAATAATTCTTAATTTAATTATAACACACATGATAAAACTAAGAATGCAATAGACTTTATAAAAAAGGATTTTTGTTTCTTTTAAAATTATTTTCCCATCAATAAGTGTTAATTGATTGAAAACATCAATTGTTTTATGTATTTTATTCTTTCTCTTTAAGAATACACCTTAATATAACTTTACTGTACAATATTACTTCAATTTGTATATGAGATTCATTTTTAAACACGAACATGAAAATAGGGCAAAATACATTAAATTGAGTGTTTAACATATTAAAGAGTTGCTATATATTGTGAATGACAAACATCAAATTCATTAATTCTTAATGAAATCTATTTTCAGAATTATTCTTAATACCCTATGATTAAATGTTAAAGAAAATTCAACATGCATTCTCACCCCACAATTCCACTTTAAGGGTGGTGTACATTAAGTTCACACTGAGTAAATATGTTCAAATGGTCTCCTTAAATTGAATTCAACATAATTGTAAAGAGCTATTAAACAGCATACGTACATTCACTGGTATAGATGTCATAATGAATAGTGTCAACAATCTTGTTCAATTAAATTAAAGCTTGTTAGCAAAAGGTTTTTAAAGCTCTGACTTGAAGGTAAAACAAGGTTGCGACTAATTGACACAAATGGACTCTTCTGTGCAATAATCCGGTAACTCAAACTGTGGTTTGTACATTTTAGAGCTGTCTTGTTCCAAGAAAGTTAAGCCAATTAAGTAACAAGCATATGTCATTTTAGCCTACTTATGGGTAATGCTATCATGAAATAGTATAACACTATGTTGGTATGTCCCGATTTTCAGACACCATTTGGAACTGATAAACAGTAAACAATAAGAAGGCAAATGCCATAACAGTTCACTTTATACCATGTACAAACAAACAACAATTATATTGCACATTATTCAATTATTTCCACAGCAAGAGATTAAGCACTTATTCTATTTTGGTAAAAATAAGAGGGCCATGATGGCCCTGAAGTGCTCACCTGGGTTCAAGATACACCAATTTTTGAAGACTTGATCTTGGGACATAGTTTGGACCCCAGTTGACCCAGATTTAAACATTGCCTTGATAGTGTCATGATGAACATTCTGACCTCGTCTTAAATGTACCTTCTAGGGAGGTAATATGGGTATTCTAAGATTAGACCTGTGACCTAATTTTTGGAAACATATCACCCAGATTCAAACTTGGCTAAGACATCATCCTGATCAGCATTCTGATTAAGTTTCAAAGAGACTGAGTCAAATATGTGGCCTATAGAGTGGTAACAAGTTTTTTTTCTTCAAAAGTTTGACCTTGTGACCTAGTATTTGGATGCACATGACACAGATTCAAACTTGGTCTAAATATTGTCAAGACAAACATTAGGAACAAGTTTCATCAAGATTGAATAAAAAATGTGGCCTTTAAAGAGGTAACATTTATTTTAATTTGCACTGGTTACCGAGTTTTTGGATGCACATGACCCAGATACGAACTCAGCCTAGTATGATATTGTCAATACAAAAATTCTGTTACCAAGTTTCATTGAAACAGAGTCATATATATGTTCTGTAGAGTGGCAGAAAGGTTTTTCTAAGATTCTGTCTAAGATTCACCAAGATTGAGTCATAAATCATGCCTATAGAGTTGTAACAAGGATTTTCTAAGATTTGACCATGTGGCCTAATTTGTGGATGAATGTGACCAAGATTCAAACTTGGCCTTAATATTGTCAAGACAAACATTCTGACCAGGTTTCATGAAGATGGGGGTCAAATGTTGCTTCCAGAGTTGTAACAAGGTTTTTCTTAGAAATGATCTTGTGACCTAGTTTTTGGACAAGTGACCCAGATTCAAACTCGGCCCAGATATTGTAAAGATACAAATTCTGACCAAATTTAATCCAGATGTAGTCATAACTGTGGCCTGTAGAGTGGTAACAAGGTTTTTCTATGATTTGACCTGGTGACCTTTTTTTTGGACACATAACCCAGATTTAAATTTGGCATAGATAAAGTCAAGATAAATATTCTGACCAAGTTTCATCAAGATAGAATCATATATGTGGCCTCTAGAGTGGTATCAAGGAGTTATCAGATGTGTCCTGGTGACCTAGTTTTTGGACAAAACAGTTACTCAGCCTTGACATTGTCAAGATAAACATTCTGTCACCAAGTTTCAAGAATGTGGCATAAAAGTGGCCCCTAGAGTGGTAATGAGCTAAAAGTTGACAACGCACACTGCACGACAATTGAAAAAAAACCCTCCAAACTTAAACATTTTATGTGGAAATTCAAAAGTTATCTGATATGAAATTGCAATCAACAATTCAAACACTAAATCAAAGAAAGGCTCCTGTAAAAACCAATAATCATAATCCAAGGCTATTATTGTGTAGAAAAATCCCCACTACTTTTACCCATGTAAAGAATCAATCGACAAAATCACTCAGGTTTCAAATATTGACAAAATATTATATTACCTAGCGATTACGCTAATAACTGGGTCAGGCAGTACAATAGCTTTTGCACTAATCTGGTCTGTCTATGGAGAGAAGTAAATATTACTGTTTTAACAACTGGGTTATATTGTTGCTGTGTTTAATCCGTAACAAGCGGGTTTTTTGTTTATATTGATTAATAATTGTATTTATTTTTCTTCTACCATGGTTTTATAAGAATGTTTAGGTACGATTCACTGTCTAATGATTAAACTGTCAATACTTAAAGATTGAAGTGCATAAAACAATGATTAATGTTGGGAATTAATAGAGAATTGGTAACTATAATGTCAATAAGAACTACTTTGTGACAACAAATGTTTTGAAAACCTCTGACAGCACTACCTTTAAGAAAAAAAAATCTATAATATAAAATGCAGCGTAAAACTCCACTTTAGATTTATTTAAACAGCTAAATATAGGACCAGTTTTTCAAACAACAATTTGTATCATAAATATTTCATGTGATCACGATAAAAAAAAACAATGATCCATTAGACCACGACCTTAATTTTAACCCATTTATGCCTAGTGGACTCTCCCAATCCTTTTAAATTGGATCAATTTATTTCCAAAATTAGGGATGTCTAGTATATTTATTTCTATATTTAGAATATTTCTTACTGAAATTCCTTTAAGCAAACAGTGCAGACCCTGATGAGACGCAGCATCATGCGGCGTCTCATCTGGGTCTACACTGTTTGCCAAGGCCTTTTTTCTAGACGCTAGGCATACATGGGTTACAAAAAATCCTGATCATTTTAACTTTAATAACACAGAAAATCTGGAACTCATTTATGTCACCTAGTTAACATTTGAGCTGCATCAAGCAAAAAAGGGTCTTATGACATGATATTAAACGCAGTCGCACAGTTAGGTCAGGAGCTACCCTGTCCGCTAAAAAGTCAAACAAGGTTTTCAAGTCTGATTATCGGACAGTGTAGTTCTTGACTGGACTTCACGAAAGCACAGGCGACCTCGAGCTATACAGGCCCCATATGGCGTATCACCCATTTTTGCACAACGCGGGCCATTTTGCAATAATTTGAATGCCTAAGCTGCAAAAAACAATTCAATATGAATGGATTTTTCAACCTTATTATTCTTCTAAATGGTGCTAAATTTGAGAACAGTTGATTTTGAGAGCTTAAGTCATGTTATTAAAATTCCTCAATATGTTATGGTAGCAAATGGAACAGAATTAAGTACACAAATTTACTTCTGAATTAAAATCTTATGTCACTAATTTTGCACAAGTGAGAAGAAAACTTACGGTGCAAAGAAAATATAATTTAAGTTTAAAGTTTACTCAAGTACTTAAGAGAATGAATGAACAGAATGAATACAGACTTAACACACCAGTAAAATGATTTATGGAAAATAATTAATGTTAAATAATAGTTGTAGACACAGATGACCATAATCCAGTTATTGAATAGAGTATCTATGAACAACCTGGAAAATTTAATTAAATACATCAATAATATCCATACAAAAACCTAAGTTCAACTATGGCCTATACAACTATACAATATAAGCAAATCCAATACGTATTCAAACGCTTTTATTCCGTTCATATTCCATACAATGTTTAATGTATTTTCAACAACAAAAAGAAAGAAATTGCCCATTCAAGATAAAATCAATGATTTTTTTTACAGTCTTTTCATATGCAATGAATATAATACAATGACGCTGGTGAAATAAAAGGCAATGAAGTGATAAACGATGTGTCCTGGAAACCGATGACATCAGCAAATCAGAGAAACGTCCTATCCTTTATCTACTTTAAATAATATCCATTGTCATTTGTACGAGTAAATGATGACTGCTCTTAAAGGCCAAAAGACCAAAATTCAAAACCGAAGGCAATTTTTTTAAATAATAATTTTGAAAATGTTTAATGTGTCACAATATAATGAGGCATTGTATCTTAAATTATAAATTATTTATTATTACCTGATTTTCATGTAAAATGAACATGCTGTGTTACTATTTAAGTAGATAGGTTAGGATTTAGAAACATGATTAATAGCTCTACTTACATATTTTGATCATACTCTTCAATTGCTGGGTATCGTATAACAATGCAAATGTATGCATTTTAATTCTGTTGCCCTTTAGGCCATAACAAATTGACCAGATGTTAGTAGGGTTTGCCACACCTAAAATTCGTAAAATGAAATAACTTTTTTTTAATAAACAATATAAACAATATTGATAGTCTAAGATTTTCCCAAGTCCCCAACAGTAACCATACAATTAAAAATGTGTAGGTTTCACTGACAAATTTATATAATTGAACAACTGGTCCCTGCAATTTCTGTACTCCTTCTCGATCATTTTCTACAGTGCTGCAAGGGCTATGGCAATATCTTGATAGCCGGGTATATGGTATGCACCACGTCAAACCTGAAACAATATAAATGCCCGGTAATTGCATATAATGAATAAGTCAAATACTTTGCCATGTCTAACGAGGTTGCCATTTCAGTTGCATTTGGATTTATAGCCCTTGCATACGTCGTTGGTTTCATAATTTAAGGACTTTCGTCTTTATGGGTCAGACGATAAATTAAGAGGTAAACAAGCAAATTCGTTAAATTGATATCCCCCGCCACATACATTTTGTTTATGGATGGATGCAAATTGGAAGGACAGACTGACAGATGAACCCTATCATGCTCCGAGGCAAAGTGAAAATGGCTATATGCAACCAGCATAAAACAAGAACAGCCTGTGAGTATCGAGCTGGCTGTCCAGGTTTTATACTGTTTGCTGCTCATCAGTACCTTAGGGTTGGAATGGAAGCCTTTAAAACTTGAATCTATTAAGGACTTCAATTTATTTAGATCTTTTTAAGGGACTACAAACGGGTCGAAGTGCCCATAGGTATAAAGGCCAAAGGGAGACATGTGAAGAATACATGTAGCTATGAGGTTGCAAATGAACATGCTGAAATAATGGCATGGTGAATAGCCAAAGAAAATGTCAAGGACCCAAAATTAATCACCACAAGTTTCTACAACAAATGAGCCGCGCTCTGGGAAAACCGGGCTTAATGGATGAGCACAAAGTGTCGTCCTAGATAAGCCTGTGCTGACTGCATTTCAAGGATTAAGCATGGTGTCCAAAACCTTCAAACGGGCGTATCTTGTGACAATTTGGCACTCTTGTTTCCTTTTCATATGCCTGTTTTTTAAACAACGTATTATGGTAACACTCGAGCAAGAAATGGCTGGGCAGTACGAAATATTTTACCGCAGTGTTACTCTGTCCAGCATTTATGGATGCTCATATAAGTTGATTTAGTTATCAGATTGATGGGGAGGGTAGTCACAGGTAAGAACCAGCTATCTAGGTCAAAGGTCAAGGTCACAAGTCAAGGACAAAGGTCAAGTTTAGGAAATTTATTCTTGACATGTGTAAAGCATTACTTTTTCCATTTTATCCACCATGGATGAATTTTCAAATTACAAGAACAAAGTCATTAGGTTTAAGATAAAGGTCACAATACAAGGTCAAAGGTCAAAATGAGGTATTTTCAATTTACTTAAAAAATTGATCTTCGTCATGATGAGACGTAGTGGAGCACATGTTAAGCATATTCGTAGGTCATGCTCAATTTAAGGTCGAAGTTTAAATTTAGAAAATAAGTATTGAACTTTTTCCGGGGCATAACCTTGTTCAGCATTGATCGATTTTCATATAAAGTTGCAAAAGTGATCAGCATAATTAGACCGTGAAAACTGATGACTTGAGATCAACTTTGCAGTAGTAACCAGCGCACTTAGTGGCTCATACTGTAACAAAGTCCTAGGTCAAAGTCTCATTTTGAGGGCTGATGTAAAATAAGAGAAATACATTGAGAAATTGTCAAATCTTGAGCTTGAAAACTAAAGTGCACTCCTGTACTGTTGTTTATATTCCTTTAACAGTTAAACTGCATTTGTTGCGTACTTTTACTTCAAAAACATCAATAACTTTTTCAGGAGCACTGCCTCATGGGCATAAAAGGAACCGTAAAGCGAAGCACAGACGGTGACTTTATTCACGCTAACGTCGATATAGATCTCATTATCGAGGAAGAGCCACCGTACGGGTCCAAGGACAAACCGGTGGAAATATTTCACATGATCGAGCATTTCTGTCTGGGGCGCCGTAGGCTCCACATTTTTGCTAGGGACAGCACAATCCGACCCGGTTGGCTCAGCATAGGGTCAGAGTTAAGTAGCAGTAATTACGACAAGGAAATCTACATGAGCTACTTCAGCGGAGATCAGAGCCTGACGACGGGCTGCTCAGAGGAGATCGAAAGACTGCGCCCAAAATCGCCTGTGAACAAGAATAAGCCGCAGGGGATGGCCAATAATCCGAGAGGAGGGCGCGGAGGCCCCCCAGCGTGGCGGAATGCAGGGCGGGGATCTTGGACGAGACTTTCCGTCTGAACTGTGTTTTTGCTAATAAGCGACTTCCTCTACACAAAAATACAATAAAATGGAAAGAATCGTCCCTGATTAGCATAGTGGACTGCACAGGCTTATCTGGGGCGACACTGACAAATGTGCTCCTTGAATCAATGGCCATAGATATAATGTCATAAGCGTTGAGAATTAAACTGTAATATGTACTTAACAATAATGTATCAGAAACGATAGTTTCACTTCAACTATAACATTAATATGCATTCGTGTCAAAATAAGGTAATAAATAATGGCAACATGATAAATATGATGAAAAATTGTTGAAATCAAGACAAAGTACAAAGGTTTTCATCTCCCCTTTGCAAACACACTTCACAGATTCAAACAATCGAGATTTGTTGATATGCACTCTTTTGCACATACATCAAACGCATGTCAACATCTCTATCAGCAATTTATTCAGAAATAAATGATCTCTCAAAACATTAACAGTTGCAACGGTGATGTCTGATTTAACCATATGTGCATACACTTTTATAGGCATGTAAAATCAAATGTACAACTAAGTGAAAATTTGCTTGTCATGCACAAGTTAGGTACAGGTTTTTAAGATGTATATATACAATTTTTATATCACCTAATAAAGGCAACATAAATAATTATACAGTCAACTGAAAGCTGTTAGAGAACTATTTATGTAATTAACTCGCAATGTTTGTCCAAATGCAGATTATCACAAGAATTATCTATATGTCTATATTTATAAACTGAAAAAAACAACTATAATAGTTGTCTGAAAATAATTATTTCAAAATCCATCAATAGACGACAAATTTATGGCCAAGACAGGAATTTTAAGCTGTTTTGACAATTGACCTCTAAGTGTGACCTTGACCTTCAAGGTAGGTTTACAGGTGTAACACACAACATGTGGTCTTATGATGGTGGGCATTTGTGCCAAGTTATTTTAAAATCCATCAATATTTTACGAAATTATGACTTAGACAGGAATTTTTTCGCACAGACGTACAGATGTACAAACAAACGGTCAGTGTGACTGCTATTTGCCAACTTCTTCTAAGGCAAAAAGTGAACACATTAATGCTTCCAGTCTGCAAAGTCAACCCTGTCATAAATAGTTTAAATGTTCATAAATACATTTTCAATGCCATCTTTGCAAAAAAAAAATTATTGTAAAAAACATTGACACGTTTATGCTTAAAAAAACTTGTTTGTTTATTTATTTTTGCCAAGACTTTACAAAGAGCAAAATCCATACACCATTTCCTTCTCTGCGCTACCCCTAACAGCGAAAGCTTCAACATTCCACACTTATACTGCAGTTCAACATACAATAAACCGATCAATGTCACACCAGACCTGGTCGTTTGATACGTCTTATCACCGAACTCACTCACATCCTTATCTGGCCCCAGGAGTAATGGAATTCCGAGACAGGTCATGTTTGAACAAAGCCGGGTCAAAAAAGCTACACTAGATTAAGACACATTGAAATGTTATGAACATGTATTAAAGAGTCACATTCTTTTAAAACGTGTTGTCAGGTAATGAAGGCTTTTTGTGTCTATATACAAATCAAGGACAAACATCAATTGCAATTAAGGAAATGCATGTGTGAATTGATGGAACACGGAGAGACCTGGAATGCATGACAGTCATGCATTTATTTGGTTTCTTATCTGAATTTTAAATGATCAAAAGGAAAACACTTAAGAATTGCAAAATAAAATTCATCAATTATTTTTTTTATAAATACTAGCAGGAACCTGAGTCCATGTCTTTTTTAACACTTTACCAGGTGCGTTTTCTTAAGCCTCTTTTTGAGTACTTAAATACTTAACAATTTATAATATACTATTTAATGTACAAACCACACCAAGGGCCTTATAATATTATTTGAAGGGTTTAGGTAAGAAATTCATTCAATCAAACAAGGTTCTAGTTCTTATGCAAAAAAAACCCAGTCTAAATGAGTGCTGGTTCCAGTGCTCCAGCTAGGCCTAAATGAAAGGGCGGGCCGCCCTGCCCTTTCAAGGCTCCGCCCTGCCCTTACTCGCTGTGAGAGAACCAGGTTAAATGCAAGTGTGTAAAGTGTTGTCCCAGATTTGCCTGTGCAGTCCGCACATGCTAATCAGGGATGAGACTTTTCACTTTTATGGTATTTTTTGTTTAAATGAAGTCTTTTCTTAGCGAAAATCCAGTTCAGGCGGAAAATGACAGACTGCACATGCTTATCTGAGACGACACTTTACACACATGCATTAAGCCCCATTTTCCAAGAGCAAGGCTCAAATGTATACATTTATATTAGACACAATGCATTCAATAGACATTAAAATATGTAAACATAAGAAGTAGTCAGTCCATCTTTCAAGACAGTAAACACAGAGCCGAAAGGTGTTTTGCCCAAACGCAGCTGGTGATCCCTCCATTCTCAATAGATAGCATTCTTCCTATCAATATCTACCATTGAAAGCCAGACAGCCTTATCAGCACATGAGCAAACAAGGCTGATAAGTCTTTCTGGCTGTCAGCGCATGATATATCTGCATATCACCTCAGCTAAGTGCACTACCCACCACCAATGGTCGTAAGTAGCCCGGTTATTTCTTAAGAGACCTCTTTAAGCTATGTACAAAATATGTGAACACTCCAGACTAGGGCCACGGCTCTTTAATAAAGAAACCTCAAGTGTTTGAACACTATGCATAGAGTGAGTATCGAGTGCTTAAATCTGTCAAAAAATCAAATCAGGATCAATAAAACTAATGATAAAGTGAAGATATTGACGTAAAATATAAACGTTTTAATCAATATCTCCATAGGATATATATATAAACATATATGAAGATTAAGAAGAATAAGTAATGAAGCACATGCTCAGGACAGCAAAAGCACTTAATTATCTTTAAAGATATTGGTTGTTTTAAGTCTAAGATGATAGCTGTATGCACCAAGTGAACTTATACACATAACACAGGTTGATTTAAAAACTATTGTATAAGATATACAAACTTAAGGCTGATACAACAGTATGCTATCTTATGAATTAAGTAGTTTAAGGTTTTAAGATTTGAACCATTGATATGAATTTAAAAGTAGGGTCAAACCAGACGGGTAAAAGTTAATGATGGTTTAACATTGCATTATGTATGTTTCATTGAGGCAAACTCATAAAAGTGGACATTTTTAAGGAGATTATTATATTTTTTTTATTTTTTTTCAAAACCATTGCAAAAAAAAACAGGCTACTGGTACACAAGGTCTTAAATCTTTTGTTCCACTGATTTTATTGCAATATACCTCGGCCTTAATTACAACATGGCTTGGATTAATTAAAACAATACACTGCATTATTTTAATATACTCGTCTACTGGTTATCTTCCAATTTAACTCACATTATAATTAAACCATCAAAAGCTTCTAAATGTTTCATAAGTGCAAATAACAAGTACAAAATATTTTGATAAATAGAAATAATTGTTTGTCAAATCAACAGTCAGTTAGCTAATGTCATTTTTAACAATGTTTATTTCTCTGTAAAATATTGACATTTCAAGTATATGTGTGTAAGGAGTATTGCCTATATGTAATGCTCATATTTTTCCCTTGTTTTAAAATCAAAGCGCTGAAGGCACTGTATTTTTTCGCTATTGCATAATCTTAGATGCAACTCAATTTTCAAACTTATGTTATAGCTTTTTTATCGCAAGTTTGAAATGAACACAACCCATTCAAATTTTAAAGAGTGTGTCTCAAAGCACAGTTCGAGATGTGTGTGACTGTTTATCCTCATATTTATGTTATAGAGATAACTTAGACAAAATAACAACAATATGTCTTTTTATTCACAATAGGTCGCTGCACTGGCAACCATCTTCTGAATTGGGGTTGCATTGCTAAAGAATAACAAGCCTATAATCATGAACATGTCGTGATATGTGTATCTAATACTTTATCTATTTTCTATAAATTATTGAGAAACAATTTTGCCCACATGACAGACTTTAAATGCAGCATTAAGCCCGTTTTTCCCTGAAAGCAGCCAATATGTACAGATTTCAATGATAAACTTACCAATGTCATCGCACAAGCTGTTATAAACACTAGACTGGCCAATATGTCCCACAAGCTCTTAAACCTATTGTTTACATAATTACAGGCTGTCGTCTGCTGCAGAAATGCTTTAAGCATTTTTCGTCTGCTAAATTTGACTTGAGTTATCCACACAGGCAGTCATGGGTTACGGGCCCTACCGTAGCT
>VMBQ01002583.1:2114-22618 GCA_007657795.1 Dreissena rostriformis | reverse complement strand
GAAACCATTTTCCTATTTCCAGTCACTGTGATCTTGACCTGTGACCTTGACCTGTGACCTTTGACCTAGTGACCTCAAAATCTATAGGGGTCATCTGCCAGTCATGACCAATGTCCCTATGAAGTTTCATGATCCCAGGCGTAAGCGTTCTTGAGTTATCATCCGGAAACCATTTTCCTATTTCCAGTCAACCATTTCACTGCTTCAAGTCACTGTGACCTTGACCTTTGACCTAGTGACCTGATAATAGGAAAGGGTTCATATGCCGGTCATGACCAATGTCCCTATGAAGTTTCCTGATCCCAGGTCTAAGCGTTCTTGAGTTATCATCCGGAAACCATTTTCCTATTTCCAGTCACTTTGACCTTGACCTGTGACCATGACCTTTGACCTAGTGACCTCAAAATCAATAGGGGTCATCTACGTGTCATGACCAATGTCCCTATGAAGTTTCATGATCCCAGGCGTAAGCGCTCTTGAGTTATCATCCGGAAATCATTTTCCTATTTCCAGTCAACCATTTTACTGCTTTAGGTAACTGTGACCTTGACCTTTGACCTAGTGACCTGAAAATCAAAAGGGGTCATCTGCCGGTCATGACCAATGTCCCTATGAAGTTTCATGATCCCAGGCGTAAGTGTTTTTGAGTTATTATCCGGAAACCATTTTCCTATTTCCAGTAACTGTGACATTGACCTGTGACCTTTGACCTAGTGACCTCAAAATCAATAGGGGTCATCTGCGAGTCATGATCAATGTTCCTATGAAGTTTCATGATCCTAGGCCTAAGCATTCTTGAGTTATCATCCGGAAACCATCTGGTGGACGGACCGACACATCAACAGACCGACATGTGCAAAGCAATATACCCCCTCTTCTTTGAAGGGGGGCATACAAAATCTTTCTAAAGCATAAATGTCAGAAGAGTCAAAAGGACACAAAGATTTGTGAATTCTGACACAATTATTTCTCTACCACAAATAAGGCATTATCACAATAACAAGATTGTTACATGTATTGTTTTGCCTCGTTCTGGGAAAACTAGGCTAAATGCATGTGCGTTAAGTGTTGTCCCAGATTAGCCTGTGTTTGGGCCCTAACTGAATTTTTGTTTAGAAGAGACTTCCTATAAACAAAAAGCTCCATACAAGCAGAAAGTGTCATCCCTGATTAGCCTGTGCAGACAGCACAGGCTAATCTGGGACGACACTTTAAGCACATGCATTTAACCCAGTTTTCCAAGAGCCTGGCTCAATAGGCAACAATGGCTACCATGATTTCCAATAAATATTTACAAACATGCCTGGCTAATCAATTAACAAGCCTTTGAGTCCTTGTTTTCCTTAGCAATCATTCATGACTATTGATTAACAATGTTAAACATTTATTGACCAGCTTTCTTTATTTTCTTGTTCCTTCATTGTTCATTAGTAACCGCAACACTGGATAAATGCAGTTAATCTTTACTTAGCAACATTATAAATATAATATTCGTGAACTATATATAATACCGGTAATACTTTTTATTAAGCTTTAATGATTTCACAAAATAAAGGAGCTCACATTTTCATATTTTTTAACATGGGTGTGGTGGGAAAAAAAATTCCCTAATGGTGAAACACCAATGTTTATGAGATGCGCTTTGAGAAAAGGGGTTTAAACGTTTAACGCATGTGCGTAAAGTGTCATCCCAGATTAGCCTGTGCAGTCTGCACACTTTCCGCTTTTTTTGTTGTTTAAAGGAAGATTCTTCTTGATGAAAATGTATTTAAATTGCTAAGAAAATTCCTGATATAAATTCAATTAAAATTGATTAACAATTAATTGCTTATAAATAAATGTCAAACAGATTAAAATATGTAACAGTATTACACGTACAGAAACCTATAAACAAAAACCACCCATTTTCCCTATATTACTGTAAATTGACATCGATTGACAATGCAATACAACGAGATCAATTTGTGATAACAGTGTGTTAAGCTAACACCCAACCCACAATTAATGCCAATTAGACCTTCAAATGCCTTCTACATTTCCTGTTCCAACTTGAAACCAACTTCAATAGGCAATCAATTCTCTACCAATACACTGACTGCTAGCAATCAGGTACTGCCGTAACTGGCAAACAACACGTAACTGGCAAACAACACGTAACTGGCAAACAACACGTAACTGGCAAACAACACATAACTGGCAAACAACACCTTACTGGCAAAAAACACGTAACTGGCAAAAAACACGAACATCAATCTATGGGGTAATAACCTTTAAGATTATTAGAAACCTGTCTGTCAAAGTGTGCCATATCCAGATAATGTCTGTCAAGGACCAGTATAAACTGCAATCAACACACTGGGTGGAGTTTTTAATGCTTAATAATTACATTCAATTAAGTAACAAAATTGCTTTCTTTACTTATTTGTTGAAGGACATTTGAATATTCGTTTGACCAAAGTATTATCAGATCAAGTTGCCTTGTTCGTGGAAGCTGAATTAATAGGCAAATTAGTTAACAAATCATTTCTAATAGGTGGGTGACAGAGGGAGTATTAAAATTTCAATCAGAAATATGCTAATATGAAAATTTTTAACCTTAGAAAAATATTTTTTTAAAGACAAAAACAATGTTTTTTATCTCAATTAAAACATAAATTTGTTTGGTAATGCACATGCATTAAACCCCCTTTTCCCAGATCGAGGCTCATAGATGTATACATACATATACGCAGATGAAGAGGAATAAGTAATGAAGGACATGTTCAAGACAGCAGAAGCACTTACTGGTTATTGATTACAATAGAAAATTGAACAAAAACTGTATTATGATTACAAAACAAAACTGTATTATTTATGACAGCTAACTATGAAAAAAACACAAGACTATACTTGACTTGACTATACTTGATCTACTGACTATAAAACAAACCTATACTTAAATGCAACATTTAAAAGAATGAAAATACTAAAAAATCTAAAATGTTCCCAACAACTTGCCGAAACTTGAAAAATGACGCAACAAATGGTAAAAATATATTAAACCAAGCCATTAGACAAATCAATAAATATTGATATATGGATTATATTAAATTCAACCTGAAGAATAGGACATTCAACATGACTGTATTAAATTCTTATCAATCATAACCTAATGAACTTCGCTGATTGCCAAAACAGAGGTGCAAACATGTAAACTTGTTACCGCCAATTCTAAACCTACTTAATAATACGCGTAGGTCATTTTAATGTCTTGAATTTGCCACGTCACATAGAGTTAAAGCTCTACATGGAAAAGGTCATGTCTTGTAGTCCTCCATATACAATTTGACCTTAACCCTTTGCATGCTGGGAAATTTGTCGTCTGCTTAAATGTCGTCTGCTGAATTTCTAATGCTTAGCATTTCTTTGATTTTTTTTCAAAGACCACTATCAGAATAGCAAACAGTTTGGATCCTGATGAGACGCCACGTTCTGTGGTGTCTCATCTGGATCCAAACTGTTTGCAAAGGCCTTCAAAATCCGGTTCCAGTGCTAAAAGGGTTAATTTGTAATTAAGAAAATAAGTTTTGACATATCATTGGTCATCTACAAATAAAGTTTAAACAGCGACTGCGAGTTGTTTATTGACTGATAAAGATTTACAATGCTAAATTTAATAATTTTGATTTTAACAATTTGGCAGATATTAAAGTGAAAGCTATAATTTATTTTGCAGTGTTCAAGAACATAAGCCCTTTCTGCATTGTTTATCAGGAAGTTAAACAACACTAATTTTGTTCTTAGTAACTTAAAGATCATCTTGTAGTATGCTGGAATCTACAGCAATAAAAACATAAAAGAGCCAAACAGGGCTTAATGCATGTGCATAAAGTGTCGTCCAAGATTAGACTGTGCACAAGCTAATCAGGGACATCAGGGACAACACTTTCCACTTTAATGGAAGTTTTCCTTTAAAGGAAGTCTTTTCGAAACAAAAATCCAGTCTAGACAGAAAGTGTCGTCCATGATTAGCATGTGCAGGTAGTAGTAACAATCAAATTGAATGAAAGCCACTTAAGTTGTGCTTGTTTTGGAACTAAGCATGTTAGGACAGACAAAAAGGATATGTTTACAAGACACATAGTTTAAGGCAAATACAAGATGATCCCCTTGCAGGATGTTATAGATCTTTCAATATACCGGTATGAGCTATNTTGGTGTACAAATGTTGATATGTTATCAAATGATAAGTTAATTGAACTGAAAATGAAATTGGAAGTTTGTGAGACTGAACCTGCTATCATTTCCTTAAATGAGGTGAGACCAAAAAACTTTAGATTTCAGAGAAACTTAGCAGAATATAGTTTAGATGACTACACACTTTTGAGTGCAAACTTAAACAAGAGGGCCATCAGGCCCTAAGGCGCTCACCTGAGAGCCAAAAGAAAGACAATAGCATGGATTCTACAGCACCCATTGATGAAATGGTTCCAAAACTGAACATTTAAATGTATGATGATTTTGGTAATAAATGCCATTTACTTTCTTTGTTTTAATTTCTTGATTTATTTTTCTTTATTTTACTTTCAAATGTGTAACTGTAGTATGTCAATGCAATATAATGTATGTTAATTTAATAATTATGTTGATTACAGTTTAGTCAATTAATTTTCAATGCAAAAGTGACAGGCTCTTACTTAAATTTGACTTAAATTCCCAATTTAATAGTGTATTAGTGAAATTGAATGTTTTATTTGTGTACATATAATTGGAAGACTGCATTGAGTGTATTTTTTTAAATTTCCGTTGACAGATTTCCACCTGGTGAGCATTATATTTCATTACGTGATGCTACAATGCCTACATGGAGTCCATTTTGACGGACATGTCAATAGAGATGTCAGCAGGGGAATGTATCATGTGATCAGAAACAGAAAACGAAAGGCTGATTTTCATAACAAAAGACACAACTTTGTAAGAATTAATACAGAAAATCCAACATTTACTAATGCCAGTACTGGGTTTGTGGCTGCAAGTGAAATGTATAACATTGCTGTGAACAAGTCTCCAAGAAAAGAAGCGCCGGCAAATTTTGATTCTCATATTCATCTAGAAAAGTACCAAAACAATTTAAGCAAACACAAAATCAAGGGAGGATTTTGAATTCTTCACGCAATGTCCAAATAAATTAGAATGTCCACCAGGTTCCCGTCTTCAATACTTCAACTCGGCCTACAATCCAGGTTATGAAAGACAAATTTAGAAAATAGCATGGATTCTACAGCACCCATTGATGAAATGGTCCCAAAACTGAGCATTGAAATGGATGATGATAAAATACCAGCCTCGGGAAGGTCAGTCATGTATTTGCCAATTAAAAAGCTGGGAATGACCGTTAGCTTCTAATCCAAGGCATCAAAGTACTCCAGACACATACAGGTTATTAGAAATAACCACAGCAGACATGTCTCACATTGTTAAATGGTTTTTATTTAAGAAGAGAACAGGAACTCTTTAGAAATAGGCACAACTTTCGAATGGACCAGGAGGAATACACAATAATTAAGTGTAATGTAACCTTGCTGAATTTTTCATCCATCAATAACTTTGGGAATCGCGCTAGTCCACAGCTGGGGCAGCAGTTTTCTTCCAATCAAAAGTGGAACGAAAATAAAGCCCAACGGTTGAGTCAAGTGAAACAAACAGGCTTTCTACTGCACCCAGCAGGGAACTTCAATTTTCAAGGGATGATCAATTCAGAGCAGACTGAAAACGTTTCTCGCTACTGTGGCCAAATAAGAAACTTCAATTTTCAGAGGACGAGTACCCCGGTATCTGAAAAAGATTAGAATGAAGCATGATAATGAACAAAGAGGAAAGATTCAAATATGCTCAACTCAGAAATGAGGCAAAAACAAAGACAGATGGCGATGAAATTTTTCAATATCTCAGTGTTCACAACAACTTAAAATACCGGTCAGTCTTTTGTTCTGACAGACTTATATTATTTGTCGGTCGAACAAATTATTGTTCGTACAACAAAGTAAAATCAAATAAATTTCCAAACACTATATTGGTAAACTTTTACGAATAATTTTTATTTTATCATATATTCTAGCATGTTTCTATTGATGCATCTGTACATGACTATTAAAGGAATATTTATGAACAACAAATATATAGAGGATATTTGTTGGAATCGGTGGAATATCCATTTTATTTCACGAGTGTTCATAGAAAATAATATTTTGACGAGTGGCGCAGCCACGAGTGAAAATATTATTTTTCTATGATCACGAGTGAACTAAAATCGATATTCCACCGATTCCAACAAATTTTCTTTTTATTATATGCTTTTCTTCATCGTTAATATACATTGTAAAAGAGTTTAACTGGAGAATTTCTCTGGAACGATGACGTCATTTCGTAAAAAAAAAAGTCATTTCACAGTAAAGCAGTGAAAAATATCAATATGTTTCACGGTTATTTTTCACCAGTGAAATACCAGTTTTATTTCACTGATGTTTCTCTATAAACCACCGGAAAGCATATAATAAATTTGCTTCAGATTTTCTTGTCAGTCTGTCGGTCGGTCGGACTGAAAATCTGTCATCTTTTGTCAGTCCTTCACAAAATTTGTCAGTCAGAACTAAGGACTGACAGTTTTCGCAAACTCTGATATCTGGTCAGAGGTCCGGTATGGGACAGGAAGATAATAAAGATCCGGAAAGGAAAGAAACCAGACAAGGGCGTGAAGAAGGGTCGTCTTCACGCAGCATAGATAATGAAAGCAAGTTCCAGAAAAACTTAAAAAAAAATGTAAATACCAAAACTGTAAATATATTGGAAAATTTCATTCTTTGGTGTACAAATGTTGATATGTTATCAAATGATAAGTTAATTGAACTGAAAATGAAATTGGAAGTTTGTGAGATTGAACCTGCTATCATTTCCTTACATGAGGTGCGACCAAAAAACTTAAGATTTCAGAGAAACTTAGCAGAATATAGTTTAGATGACTACAAACTTTTGAGTGCAAACTAAAACAAGAGGGCGCTCACCTGAGAGCCAAAGGAACTAGACTATTCTGAAAAAAAAGCAAGCTGACCTAGAGTGACCTAGTTTTTGACTTTATATGACCCAGTTTCTATCTCTGCCAAGATTTCATTGGGACAAATGTTCTGACCAAGTTTCATAAAGATTGGCCAATAAATGTGGCTAATATAGCGTCAACAAGTTTTCACTATAGACATTAAAGGACAACTGAACGCCCCCCCCCCCTCCGGCGGCCATGTTTTTCAACAAACAAGAACCATTTTAAAACTCAGCCCAGCTATTGTTTAAACAAATGTTCTGATCAAGTTTCATAATGATTGGTAATAACTGTGACTTCTAGAGTGTTAACAAGATTTTACTACATAGCCATATAAGGAAAAATGTCACGCCCCCTTGCGGCCATGTTTTTAAACGGATCTCTTGCATTTTCAAACTCATCCAAGATATCATTAGAACAAATGTTCTGACTAAGTTTAATAAAGATTGGACAATAAATGTGACTTCTAGAGTGTTAACAAGGTTTTACTATAGCCATATAATGAAAACTGCCCCGCCCCCTGGCAGCCATGATTTCAACAGACCAGAACCATTTTCAAACTCATCCGAGATATCGTTAGAACAAATGTTCTGACTAAGTTTCATGAAGATTGGACAATAAATGTGACTTCTAGAGTGTTAACAAGGTTTTACTATACAGTAAAGCCATATAAGGAAAACTGCCCCGCCCCCTGGCGGCCATGTTTTTCATTCAACTGGAACCATTTTCAAACTCGTCCAAGATATTATTGGGACACATGTTCTAACCAAGTTTCTTGAAGATTGGACAATAAATGTGACTTCTCTAGAGTGTTAACAAGATTTTACTTTAGCCATATAAGGAAAACTGCCCTTCCCCCTGGCGGCCATGTTTTTCATCCAACCAGAACCATTTTTGAACTCATCCAAGATATTATTGGGACACATGTTCTGACTAAGTTTCATAAAGATTGGACTAAAAAATGTGACTTCTAGAGTGTTAACAAGGTTTTACAATAGCTATATAAGGAAAACTGCCACGCCCCCTGGCAGCCTTGTTTTCCAACCAACCAGAACCATTTTGGAACTCGTCCAAGATATTTTTGGGACACATGTTCTGACCAAGTTTCATGAAGATTGGACAATAAATGTGGCCTCTAGAGTGTTAACAAGGTAAATGTTGACAGCGCACGACGCACGACGGACAAAAGGCGATCACAAAAGATCACCATGAGCACTTTGTGCTCAGGTGAGCTTAAAAGGGGGCATAAAAACCTAATGAATTGATGTACTAGTAAGCCAACAACAAGACATGTAATTTTTATTTGCTGACCATTACATGTTTTTGTAACCTCAAATTACAAATTACAACTCCTACTGGGCAGGTAGCATTTTGGGGGAATTGTACACCCCTGTTATTATTACAATTTTCTTACTAAGTTTAAGCAGTGATCTATGTTAGTAAGTAAGTTCTGCCTTTACATAATCCTATCATAATTATTAATCCTCTTTACAGAATCAGATTTGTTTCAGCATGTTTTTCAAAATAAAGCATGTTGTAAGGGAGGTAATGGCTCACAATAAATCTGGTTAAAGGGAAGTAGCTTCAATATTACCCTTTGCAATTATACACAATTTTTTACCTTTTTTCAGTAAATGTATTCATTTATAATTCGCAGAATCTGCCTACCGGTAAACATATTATAAAAATGCACTTGTAACTAGGCTTGTAAATGCAAATTTCATTGGAAGGACATTTTGCATGAAAGAACATAAAATTTACAAATACAGTCACTTATTGAAATGCAATCATGATTCATATAAAATGAGCATTTTTGACATGCAGGCTTATATTTTTGTACCATTATAATTATCAGAGACATAGAACATTATTAAACAACCCCATTTATATCAAATGGACAACTTCAGAAAGTTAAGTTCAAAATTGTATGAGTAAAATACAATGCTAGTTTTTTCTACCTCAGTTATGTGTCCATACTAAATGCGGTTGAATGAAATGATTTATAATGCAAGACCTTTCAGAAAGACTGACTTGAGCTCGAATAATACATTTGATAATAAGTGTCATGTTAATACAAATTCAATGCATGTGCAGTCAGCAAAGGATACTCGAGGACAGCGTTTTCCACTTACAGTAGGTTTAATGTTAAAACCAAAAATCCCTTAAAAGCTGAAACTGAAAAAACCAAAGTGGAAAGTGTCATCCTAAATAAGTATGTGATGATAACACAGACTGATCACTGCTGATACCTAACGTTAGTTTATAAAGCCTAGTTTTCACATGACACAACCCAAGTTATGATAACTCAAACCATGAACACAAACCTAGTAACATGGCTATGAATCTCCACTGCCTCCCCAATCCAGACCTACAAGAACACAAACCTAGTAACACGGCTATGAATCTCCTCTGCCTCCACAATCAAGAGTTACAAGAACACAAACCTAGTAACATGGCTGTGAATCTCCATCGCCTCCACAATCAAGTGCTACAACAAAACAAACCTAGTAACATGGCAATGAATCTCCACCGCCTCCACAACTGAATGCTACAAGAGTAAACACAGCACCCAACCTAGTAACATGGCTATGAATATCCACTGCCTCTACAATCCAGAGCTACAAGAACACAAACCTAGTAACATGGCTATGAATCTCCACCACCTCCACAATCCAGTGTTAAAAGAACACAAACCTAGTAACATTGCTATGAATCTTCACCGCCTCCACAATCCAGTGCTACAAGAGGTTCTCCATTTCTCGCATGAACTGGTCGTAAGCGTCGTCCTTCTTTCGTCCGGGTTGCTGGGCAGCAGGGGCTGGTTTAGGGGCCACTGCCAGAGCCTCCTCTTCTTTCCCTGTAAAAACAAAACATAGGTTTGAAAAATCACTTTTACCACTAAGTTATTTAAAAGCAAAACAAATTACTGGAAAGAGGAAAAGACTTCAGTTATTCATTAGTAAAACAACTTATAGTAAATTCAAATGCACTTTGTCCCCTATCAATACAAAACATACAGCACAAAAAAACAACACCAAAAATGAAATCTCCAAGTTACTAAATACACATTAATTTTGTTCCCTTCGTTACCAGTACAAAATATGTGGCCATCTTTTTTTCAAAATTAACACTCACATATATATTTTTATTTATTCTGAAATTGTAAAAAAAGAAATTATACAGGTGCTTGACTTACAGAAAAAACACAACAACCCAAAAACTGTTCATTAAATCTGATTTTTTTTTCACTGAAAACTACCTGCTTTTATAAACTTGGTGTCCATTGCGGACCGTTTGACCATGACAGATGAGGGTATAAACTTTGTGATCTCGCCAAATGATTTTTTTCTCCCCGACACCTACCTGCTTTTTTAACCTTGGTGTCCTTTGCGGACCTCTTGACTTTGAGAGATGTGGGCATGAACCTTGTGACGTCGCCCACTGGATTTTTTATCTGAGGTTTCGCTGAGATCGTTGCAGAGTCTTTCTTTTGCTCCCCAGGGATCTGGCAGAAAAGAACAATAGATTTGTTGTTCTGAATTGTAAAATCTATTTTGACAGTTCCTTTTATTTCTACATATTTTTTCTTCATTTGCGCTCTAAGAAAAGGGGGTTTAATGCATGTTCGTAAAGTGTTGTCCCAGATGAGCCTGTGCATGCCACACAGGCTAATCAGGGACGACACTTAACGCTTTAACTGTATTTGTCGTTTATAAGACTTTTCTTGACGAAAATCCAGTTTAGACGAAAATTTATAGTCAGAGAATTCAACTTTCTTTGTTTCACTGTGAAATAATCTATGCAGCAAGAGGTTTCACCTCTAGACTTAGCAGAATATTTAAGTATAGATATCATTGCAACTGCACAAAAAAATTGAAAAATAATGTTAACAAGAGGCCCATGAGGGCCTGAATCGCTCTACTGGCTGGAATGTCAATGGAATGGAAAGTCAACATGCAAGGGAATACTGAAAACGCAAATCCTTTCATCCTTGCCAAATGAATTATCAGATGGCTTATATTTTATTTAATTTTAAATTAATAATTGCAACCAATTAAACAACCTACTTAAACGCCTCGGACCAATACAAATTCAAGGGGAGATAATTCTGGACTTTTTACTCTGATGTTACCCATTTTCAATAGGGTGCGAGTCCTCATTAATATAAAGACACTGAACAAGTTTGAAAAGAATCAGATGAAAACTGTGGAGTTTATCGCGTAAACAAGAAAAAGTCTTACGCACGCACGGACGCACGCACGGACGGACGGTCTAATGTAACCCATTTTCAATAGGGTTCGAGTCCTCATTAATATAAAGACACTGAACAAGTTTGAAAAGAATCGGATGAAAACTGTGGAGTTTATCGCGTAAACAAGAAAAAGTCTAACGCACGCACGGACGGACGGACAGTCTGATGTAACCCATTTTCAATAGGGTTCGAGTCCTCATTAATATAAAGACACTGAACAAGTTTGAAAAGAATCGGATGAAAACTGTGGAGTTTATCGCGTAAACAAGAAAAAGTCTAACGCACGCACGGACGCACGCAGGGACGGCAGACGGACGGTCTGATGTAACCCATTTTCAATAGGGTTCGAGTCCTCATGAATATAAAGACACTGAACAAGTTTGAAAAGAATCGGATGAAAACTGTGGAGTTTATCGCGTAAACAAGAAAAAGTCTAACGCATGCACGGACGCACGCAGGGACGGCAGACGGACGGTCTGATGTAACCCATTTTCAATAGGGTTCGAGTCCTCATGAATATAAAGACACTGAACAAGTTTGAAAAGAATCGGATGAAAACTGTGGAGTTTATCGCGTAAACAAGAAAAAGTCTAACGCACGCACGGACGCACGCACGGACGGCAGACGGACGGTCTGATGTAACCCATTTTCAATAGGGTTCGAGTCCTCATGAATATAAAGACACTGAACAAGTTTGAAAAGAATCGGATGAAAACTGTGGAGTTTATCGCGTAAACAAGAAAAAGTCTAACGCACGCACGGACGCACGCACGGACGGCAGACGGACGGTCTGATGTAACCCATTTTCAATAGGGTTCGAGTCCTCATGAATATAAAGACACTGAACAAGTTTGAAAAGAATCGGATGAAAACTGTGGAGTTTATCGCGTAAACAAGAAAAAGTCTAACGCACGCACGGACGCACGCACGGACGGCAGACGGACGGTCTGATGTAACCCATTTTCAATAGGGTTTGAGTCCTCATGAATATAAAGACACTGAACAAGTTTGAAAAGAATCGGATGAAAACTGTGGAGTTTATCGCGTAAACAAGAAAAAGTCTAACGCACGCACGGACGCACGCACGGACGGCAGACGGACGGTCTGATGTAACCCATTTTCAATAGGGTTTGAGTCCTCATGAATATAAAGACACTGAACAAGTTTGAAAAGAATCGGATGAAAACTGTGGAGTTTATCGCGTAAACAAGAAAAAGTCTAACGCATGCACGGACGCACGCAGGGACGGCAGACGGACGGTCTGATGTAACCCATTTTCAATAGGGTTTGAGTCCTCATGAATATAAAGACACTGAACAAGTTTGAAAAGAATCGGATGAAAACTGTGGAGTTTATCGCGTAAACAAGAAAAAGTCTAACGCACGCACGGACGCACGCAGGGACGGCAGACGGACGGTCTGATGTAACCCATTTTCAATAGGGTTTGAGTCCTAATGAATATAAAGACACTGAACAAGTTTGAAAAGAATTGGATGAAAACTGTGGAGTTAATCGCGTAAACAAGAAAAAGTCTAACGCACGAATGGACGCACGCACTGACGGCAGACGGACGGTCTGATGTAACCCATTTTCAATAGGGTTCGAGTCCTCATGAATATAAAGACACTGAACAAGTTTGAAAAGAATCGGATGAAAACTGTGGAGTTTATCGCGTAAACAAGAAAAAGTCTAACGCACGCACGGACGCACGCACGGACGGCAGACGGACGGTCTGATGTAACCCATTTTCAATAGGGTTCGAGTCCTCATGAATATAAAGACACTGAACAAGTTTGAAAAGAATCGGATGAAAACTGTGGAGTTTATCGCGTAAACAAGAAAAAGTCTAACGCACGCACGGACGCACGCACGGACGGCAGACGGACGGTCTGATGTAACCCATTTTCAATAGGGTTCGAGTCCTCATGAATATAAAGACACTGAACAAGTTTGAAAAGAATCGGATGAAAACTGTGGAGTTTATCGCGTAAACAAGAAAAAGTCTAACGCACGCACGGACGCACGCACGGACGGCAGACGGACGGTCTGATGTAACCCATTTTCAATAGGGTTTGAGTCCTCATGAATATAAAGACACTGAACAAGTTTGAAAAGAATCGGATGAAAACTGTGGAGTTTATCGCGTAAACAAGAAAAAGTCTAACGCACGCACGGACGCACGCACGGACGGCAGACGGACGGTCTGATGTAACCCATTTTCAATAGGGTTTGAGTCCTCATGAATATAAAGACACTGAACAAGTTTGAAAAGAATCGGATGAAAACTGTGGAGTTTATCGCGTAAACAAGAAAAAGTCTAACGCATGCACGGACGCACGCAGGGACGGCAGACGGACGGTCTGATGTAACCCATTTTCAATAGGGTTCGAGTCCTCATGAATATAAAGACACTGAACAAGTTTGAAAAGAATCGGATGAAAACTGTGGAGTTTATCGCGTAAACAAGAAAAAGTCTAACGCACGCACGGACGCACGCACGGACGGCAGACGGACGGTCTGATGTAACCCATTTTCAATAGGGTTTGAGTCCTCATGAATATAAAGACACTGAACAAGTTTGAAAAGAATCGGATGAAAACTGTGGAGTTTATCGCGTAAACAAGAAAAAGTCTAACGCATGCACGGACGCACGCAGGGACGGCAGACGGACGGTCTGATGTAACCCATTTTCAATAGGGTTTGAGTCCTCATGAATATAAAGACACTGAACAAGTTTGAAAAGAATTGGATGAAAACTGTGGAGTTTATCGCGTAAACAAGAAAAAGTCTAACGCACGCACGGACGCACGCACGGACGGCAGACGGACGGTCTGATGTAACCCATTTTCAATAGGGTTCGAGTCCTCATGAATATAAAGACACTGAACAAGTTTGAAAAGAATCGGATGAAAACTGTGGAGTTTATCGCGTAAACAAGAAAAAGTCTAACGCACGCACGGACGCACGCACGGACGGCAGACGGACGGTCTGATGTAACCCATTTTCAATAGGGTTCGAGTCCTCATGAATATAAAGACACTGAACAAGTTTGAAAAGAATCGGATGAAAACTGTGGAGTTTATCGCGTAAACAAGAAAAAGTCTAACGCATGCACGGACGCACGCAGGGACGGCAGACGGACGGTCTGATGTAACCCATTTTCAATAGGGTTTGAGTCCTCATGAATATAAAGACACTGAACAAGTTTGAAAAGAATTGGATGAAAACTGTGGAGTTTATCGCGTAAACAAGAAAAAGTCTAACGCACGCACGGACGCACGCAGGGACGGCAGACGGACGGTCTGATGTAACCCATTTTCAATAGGGTTCGAGTCCTCATGAATATAAAGACACTGAACAAGTTTGAAAAGAATCGGATGAAAACTGTGGAGTTTATCGCGTAAACAAGAAAAAGTCTAACGCATGCACGGACGCACGCAGGGACGGCAGACGGACGGTCTGATGTAACCCATTTTCAATAGGGTTCGAGTCCTCATGAATATAAAGACACTGAACAAGTTTGAAAAGAATCGGATGAAAACTGTGGAGTTTATCGCGTAAACAAGAAAAAGTCTAACGCACGGACGGACGCACGCACAGACGGCAGACGGACGGTCTGATGTAACCTATTTTCAATAGGGTTCGAGTCCTCATGAATATAAAGACACTGAACAAGTTTGAAAAGAATCGGATGAAAACTGTGGAGTTTATCGAGTAAACAAGAAAAAGTCTAACGGACGCACACAGGCACACACACACACGCACGCACGGACGGACGGACGGACGACGGAAACCACACCATGACATAAGCTCTTCCGGCCTTCGGCCAGTAGAGCTAATAAATCATATACATACATGTAAAACAAGTCCAGTGAAATGTTGTTTACGTGATTTATTCACAAATCAGAACAGTAGTTCAACATTATTGTGAAACCTCCACGAGCGTATTGTTGATCTGTTTTAATTTAACTGCTCTTAATAAAATAAAACTTGTATAAACAACTTTCCTTGTAAAGCATTTCTTGAGTTTGCCTTTATTTAATTACAAATAAGAAAACATCAGAAAGGCAAATACAAAACAGATTAAACATTTTAAACACCACAGAAATTGACGCTGTCAAACAATCTCTGTATCAAAAATATACACTCACATTTACACCATATGGGCTTTTGTTTTGCAAAAAAAAGGTGCAAATGTTGAGTTTTTAGCATTTTGCTGAACCTATCAGAAGCAAAGAATTTCAGAAAACTTCTATACACTATTTTTTTTTTAATTAGGAATTCTCTTGGTATTTACAGACAGTATAGTTTACATTATTGGAAGCATTTGAACCTAATCGCAGCTTAAATATGCATAAAGTCATATCCAGGTTTGCTAGGCAGAATTATTCAACACCATACAAAGGTACATTCAAATGCTAGATCCCTGACACCTGAAGCCATACAAAGGTACATTCGAATGATACGATCACCAACCCCTAAAATGTGCTTCTCCACCAATGTTTTTCATAAACGAAACTGTGCAGTTTTTTCTACCTTTTTTCAAATTTTAACTTTACGTTACAGGATACGGATACGGAAAAGTCTGAAAATAGATTTAATGATTATTCTAAATTATTGTGCAACTTTAAAGGTAATGACTCACAGCGGACTGACATACACACAAGCTATATGTGTGTGTATATGACAGAAAACAAAATTCTGAAAATGCTGATGTCAAACTATGTGAATAATATGGGAATGGACCTCGTTCTAGAAAATGAGGCTCAATGCATCTGTGTTAACCCTTTGAGCGCTGGAACCGGATTTTGAAGGCCTTTGCAAACAGTTTGGATCCAGATGAGACGCCGCAGAATGTGGCGCCTCATTAGGATCCAAACTGTTTGCTATTCTGATAGTATTCTTTGAAAAAAATCAAAGAAAATGCTAATTTTAGTAATTCAGCAGACGTTCTGTGGCCTCTCATCTGGATCCAAACTATTTGCAAAGGCCTTTAAAATTCGGTTCCAGCACTCAAAGGGTTAATAAACATTTGTCAATATTAATGGATCTGCAAATGATATTCAGTAACAACACTTTCTGCTTTAAGTACATACATTAAGCCTGGCTTTCCCAGAGACCGGCTCAATGGGGGTTGGGCATTTTTCCAAAATCACATCCCTGACTAACGCATATGACATTTCTGATTTACCACAGTCCTGTCCTAGGTTTTGTTACAACAAAAAGTTTCAAAACGAAGAAAAGGTAACACATATGAGAGGAAAAAGAGAGTAACGGTACTTGGGGATAAGAGATTACAATACTAAGAGAACAATACTACAGGGATATTGAACAAATTACACACACAGAATACACAACCAGTACACAAAGGTATTTCTTGAAAAAAAAAATCAAAAGTTGTGGAGATTAGCATTTCAATTAATGGATGAATTTCTACTTTTGCAACATAAAAATATTTTGTCAATGGTTTTAAATAATTTCAACAATTTTCAATTATTTGAAAAAAAATGCATAGACATTTAAATATATTCCATTTTAAACTCGATGTTATGTTAAATAAAATACATGCATAAATAATTAAAAATGTCACTGGCAGTAAAAACATTGTTTTGATGACAACGCATAAGTTCCTGATACAAACAATAACCCTTTGAGCGCTGGAACCGGATTTTGAAGGCCTTTGCAAACAGTTTGGATCCAGATGAGATGCCACAGAACGTGGCGTCTCATCAGGATCCAAACTGTTTGCTATTCTGACAGTATTCTTTGAAAAAAAATCAAAGAAAATGCTAATTTTAGAAATTTAGCAGACATTTTAGCAGACGACAAATTTCCCAGCATGCAAAGGGTTAAGGATCTTCAGTGAGAATTGACTGAAAACTGTGCATGTATCATAGTTATGATAAATGGAAAAAGAACATGAGATGATTATAATTAATAGATCAATGCTAAAAACTAAATATAGGTCAAGGGTCAAGAAAAGAATTAAGGTGACAAAGTGCCAAGGTGATTACACATAAGTGCTAAAGCCATTTGGAATGTTACACAGACAAGCAGGCGGAATAATATGAGAGGCAGGATAGAGGACATTGACTGTACAACACACCTATAACAGTTATGTAGAGAACCGTACAAAGGGCCTACTGTCACGAAACTGTGAGTACTCTTGCTGTTTAGGAGATAGAAACGGTGATGGCGGCCCATGCCGAATGACCCCGGCCTACAAAAACAACAAGAACATTGGAAACTCTTGAGTGTGCTACCTGAGACACCAGTAGGTTGATTGAAGTGCTTTGAGCCTTATTCTGGGAAAACTGGGCTTAATGCATGTGCGTAAAGTGCCGTCCCAGATTAGCCTGTGTGTACTAATCTGGGTCGATACTTTCCGTCTAAACAGGAGTTTCGCTAAGAAGAGACTTCCTTTAAATGAAAACTATTATTAACTCGGAAAGTGTTGTCCCTGATTAGCTTGTGGTGACTGCATATGCTAATCTTGGATGACACTTTACGCACACGCATTAAGTCCAGTTTTGTCTTGTTTGCTTAGTAGCAACACATTGTACCAGAGTTGCAGAGCAGCTTAAAGGATGATGCCTAACACCCTATATGTTACCAAGCACTTTCTGGGTTACTTTGTTTTTCAGCACTTTGTGTTTGATTTTGTTTTTTAAAGAAATAGACTTCACCTTCTACCTATTTGATTTCAGCTTTTTTAAAGTGTTAATAGTTTACACACAAATGTTAAATTCAAACTGAGTGTTATATTGTCAGTTGCAAAGAAAACATGACATTTACTTCAGTATACAATTGAATTAACTCATTCACTGCAATACAGTTAATTTGTAAACAAATCAAGAGAAATTTTTTAACAGTTATTTCGTTCATTATTACCAAATCAAACACATTGAGATCTGCCAAGTCAAGATATGAGTAAAGGCAGCTGGGTTACACATTTAGAGGCATTTGTCAGATTTTACAATGACACAGACAGATATCTCAACACATTTTACGTGCATTATGGGACGTCGTTATGGTGCATTATGGGACGTCGTCAGTTAAATCCGGGGCGAGTTTGTGGAGGTTAGCAAATAAGACAGAAAGCTGTTCTGTCTTTCCTGTACAAGACAAAAACAACAGAATAAAATGTGTTTGCAGAGGAATTAAATGTGTTCAAAGAGGAATAAAATGTGTTCACAGAGGAATTAATGTTCACAGACAACTCCGCTGATTGCTTATGTAATAACAAGTTATACATGATTTAACTTATGTGGAAATTGAAAATACAATGATGACAATAATTATTGATGTCAGACACATTTAAAACTTAAACATGTTCACAGAATTTTCATGAACGGAAAAGTCATACCAAGATTTAAGCCACGTTCTAGGAAAACGGGGCTTAATGCAAATGTTGTCTCAGATTAGCCTGTGCTGTCCACACAAACTAATCCAGACAACACTTTTCCATTTAAACTGGATTTTTGTTCAGAAGAGACTACCTTTAAACTAAAAATTCAATAAACGCGGCAAGTGTCCCTTATTAGCCTGCGTGGACTGCAAAGGCTTATCTGGGATTACACTTTAAGCACTTGCAACATGCATTAAGCCCCTTTTTCCTAGAGCGTGACTTATTGTAATTAAAATGAACTATTATACAATATTTGAAAAAACATATGCTGAGAAGATCAGCTGTTAATTGATTCTAATTAATAGTATTAGTAATTTAAAAAAAATATTTCTGGTAATTAAAAGGGTCAAATCAGGAAATGTGCAAAGTGCTTCTCGCTTTTAACATTAAATAGTAAATAGAGACTATTAATTTAACTTAGACTATTAACTTGTTAGTTATGTAATTCACAACAAAGATATGTTATTTTACACTATTATATTATACAGAAATTTTCAAATTATTGTACTGTGATAATTTCACCGCACATCTCTTTCGTACCAAAACTATAGTGACATATCAGTAACACTTAAACAGCAAAAGTACTCAGTAGTTAGGAATTGATTACATGGAATGTTTTTGTCCCTCCTACAGTATTGTGTGAACACCAACACTGAAACCAGCAGAGATTAACTCTTTTTATAAAAAGCAACAAAAACTGCTTAAGAGCAATACAGTTAGCCCAAAATGGATGCAAACACCTTTTTTTTAATAAGACAGTTATTCAAACGACCAATTTTAACTTTAATTAAACATTTGATTATCACAAAATTGGTATGAAATACTTATATCTAACTTCCCTAAAAGGTAAATTAATTTAAATTGATTTAAAACTTATATTCATTAATTATTTTTCACCATCAGATTAAAACATTGCATTATGAAAAAGCATAACTGTGAATTTGAAAACTATTCAAATACATTTGTTAATACAATACAAAAAAATAACTAAATAAATTTGTTCTAATGTGAACACCATCAAAGAATGCATGCTAACATGAAATTTGGAAGAAGATTTACAACAATTTGCCATCACCTTATTGAAGTAGCTGTATGTACCCTTCCTAATAAAACATTCACACAGGTAAGTGCAGAACTATCACAAGTATTTGCTATACAAAATAAGTATTAATATTTCGAAACTCAATTTATAGGTAATTATGTCTTGTGTTGCCATCTCTTAATGCCCTTACATTGCTAACACATCACATATACTGACTGCATGCCAATTTTTTAACCCTTTGCATTCTGGGAAATTTATCATCTGCTAAAATGTCATCTGCTGAATTTCTTAGATCATCATTTTCTTCCCTTTTTTTCAAAGACCACTATCAGAATAGCAAACAGTTTGGATCCTGATGAGACGCCACGTTGTGTGGCGTCTCATCTGGATCCAAACTGTTTGCAAAGGCCTTTAAAATCCGGTTCCAGCGCTCAAAGGGTTAAAATTGTATTATGGAAGAAAAACTACTATGTGTATTATAAAGCTTTACAGTATGTAGTACAGTTTCATATTAAAACAGATGCATGACTCTGTTATTGTAAATTAAAATGTATGGATTTAAATTAAGAAACACTTAAAGTTACAGTGGTCTATTGATAACAAAGAATCGATGAAAACTATTGACTATAAATCTGCCAGTTAAGTTGAAGTCTATGTGTGTAAGTCTATGTGTGCAAGTCTATGTGTGTAAGTCTATGTGTGTAAGTCTATGTGTGCAAGTCTATGTGTG